>SKCR01050229.1:0-50787 GCA_019454045.1 Zanthoxylum bungeanum | reverse complement strand
TTGGAAAACTCTACGTAGGACCTAATCTCTTTCCTTGAAGGTTCTGCTTCTAACACTTTTATTGAAGTATCTGGCCATTCTTTGACGATGGGCTGCTAGTCGAATGGATTACCGGTCCCTCAATTCATCAATTGTATAAAGATTATGATCCATAAGTTGTTGATTCAAATCATCATTGAGCTATTGGTAGCGTGGGGATGGGATGCTTTCCTCAGTTGGTATTACTGATTCCGTATAAATGCCAAGGAGAATGAGGTTTCTCCCGTGGACGATCAGATCGTTGTTCTGTAAGACCACAAGACTCCAGGGAGTTCATCTGCCCAAGATCCTTTTGCTTTCTCCAATCTTTTCTTCAAAATGTTCATTATTATTTTGTTCGATGAATCGGCTTGATCATTAGCCTGTGGGAAGCGTGGGGTTGAAAAACTTAATTTTATTCCCTAATTTTTGCAGAAATCTTGGAAATGATGGCTGATGAATTATGAACCATTATCAGTCATAATTTATTTAGGTATACCGAATCGACATATGATATTCTTCTTGATGAATGTTTTCACTTCTTTATCTCATATCCTGGCAAAAGATTCTGCTTCAATCCACTTCGAGTAGCAGTCTGTAAGTGCAAGCATGTAGACTCGCTGTCCCGGGGTGGTTGGAAGTTTCCCAACAATATCCATCCCCATTTAATGAATGGCCAATGGGATAAGATAGGATTGAGTCTTCTGGTGGGAGGTGTGAAATTGGGGCGAACCTTTGACATTTCTCAAATTTCCTTGTGAAGTCTGCAGAGTTGGCTCTCATGGTAGGCCAATAGTAACATGTAGAATGGGCATGAAATGCCAAGCTTCTTCCTCCAGAATGATTCCCACATTCTCCTTCATATAGCTTTGCCCACACATGCTAAGCTTCTTTATGGGTGAGGCGTTAGGGTTGGTGCTCTGAGTGCCAATCCAGATCATATTTATATTTGATTCAGAAATATGAACAATTTTTTTTCCATAAATTACTTATTTAATGGTAGCACCTCTTGTCTTTTATATAAATATTCGATCTAATTGTGATTAGATATCTGATTATGATTAGATTGAAATTAAATCTGATTTAGTGATATGTTTATATTAGACAAAGACCCTAGGATTTACATGTAGTGCGTAGTTACAATGTTGTTTGTAATTGATATTGGGAAGCGTCACTATAAATGGTATATCCTTAAATAAAGTTCCTGGTCAAGATTTACTAACATGGGTCGGTTAGTAAAATCCTTTGAGACCAGCGTATATCGTGACTTGGTCTGATGGTTTATCCCAATGAACCATGAGTCTCGGGAGACTCGTATAGACATGTAGGTGTTTATTCGATAAACACTGAACAACTCAATGAAGATTTCCTAATAGATGGTACACCAACGTCAATTGGAATCTTCTCGAGTTTAGCGAGCATAGTGGTCATTCAACTTGAGATACCACTGTGGATATATGAGTTATCTTCCATACTTTGATGGCAGTCACGTCACCGATATTTAGATCAGACCTCCGCATGTTCGTTGGGTGTGGATTGATGCTCATGATATCCTATGCATATCAAGATAGAATCTGTTAGTCCAGTGTACAGGGCATAGGCATCTTACACGTGTTTACGATCTAGTAAATCCATGGCCGTGATAAACTTCGGAAATCAGTTCCGAGTGTTATTTAGAGATCATAAATTTGAAATTCGACTATATTATACCGAAATAATTTGATGTTCTTATCTATATCCCAGGTATAATATGGATAGCCTGTGACGGAGGGATTATACGTATGCAATGACCTCGACTTGCATAGTTTAGCGAGATTATCTGTGGTCGTCAAAATTCATGAGTGGGTGAATTATGGACATGAAATTGGATTTCGTGACGGATAAAACTAAACTTAGGTAGTCCCACAATATGAAGTGTACTCGTTGAGCACTTGGGTAACGCGTTATGAATAATACAGATTATTCATAATACTTTGTCGGATTAAATGAGTTAATTCGAATCGTTTAATCAATTAAACGAAAACACATGCATAAGGGCATTTTTGGTCAATTGTAATTATTGTTTATTTATATTTGATACATAATTCGATTAGATACACATTAATTAATTGTCAAATGAGACTTTAACACATGCCATTAATATATGTATTTGTTATTTAATCTAAATAAAAATACATATATATTAATAATTATATTAATTAATTATTTAGATATTTAAATGTTAAATATTTGAATAATTAAATAATATCCATTTTTCATAATTGTTATGATAAATGTCTAATTATTATTGGTGACATATGACATGTTTTAATTAAACTTTAGGTGTGCAAATTTGATTTGTTAACATAAAGTTTAATTATGTTTAATTGGAAAATTGACAATAATGCCCCTACTAAGTCGGTTTTGATGTTTTTTAAAGAAATTTTTTTTTCTCTTACCATATTCCTTAGCCGTGAGCTTCAAAAAGAAAAGGGTTCCAAAGTTGCTTGATGATTCAAGATTAAAAGTGAAGGAAAAACAAGAAAAAACTTAGGAAAATTGTGTTGGACAATTATGACCAATATTGTCACTATTTGTAAAAGACATTGTGGTTTTTGTACAAATTAACTATGTGACAATGGAAATTGCATTTTATCATTTTGTAATTTGATTACTTAAATATATATAAATGATAAAAGTCATTATGATTAGTTCCGGATTATAAGATATGAGACAATATCAATCCATAAAAGTTTAATCATTAAATATCCCTAGTCATAGTATTATCAAGACTGGACATCGATAATGCGAAATAGACTAGTATTGCACTTGTGCGTGTTATGGAAGCGTAATAGCATAGTTCTCATATATTTAAGTATTGGATACAAGTGTGATAGGAGGTTGTGTTTAGCGATGGTACGGAAACAGCTTCGCTCTAGATAGACCCCTCAAAATCCCATTGGTAGTATGACTATGTGTCTATGTGAATCCGAATCAGGGTAGGTGTATTTGGTCTTAACCTGAGACTTACATCGCTAGTACTTGCGACAATCAATACGCTTTGGTTTTGGTCGTCCGAGACTTTAACAGGTTCTGTGTACGCCTCTTCTGGGTTTATTGAGAATCGTATTGTATTGGGTGTGATGTCAAGATGGAAGTATCATTTCAGTCATATGGAGATGATGATCACACGGGGATACAGAACTGGTACTCTAATGTTTTGCAACCATCTGGATAATATGACAAGGTCATGATTATCCGATTAAATAGACTAGTTGTTTGTGATCTGATAAATGCTTCGTACGGGGAATACATTATTCCATCCCCAGGCCTTGCATGTGACATCTGATACTGGATCACTATACGCAATACTACGTATACTACGCCTGACAAAGATTAAATATTCCTTTAAGAATATTTCTGGAGAATTGGGTAGGCACGGTGCTTTGCTAGAAGCCAACCATGTCTCGTAAATCGGTAAGAACGTAGTACGAGGTACTCACGTGTTCGGATAGTCCGACGACCGGATTTACTGCCAACATATCCAAGGATCTCATGAGTCGCTTCCCGAAGATTCAGCGATGACTTATGATCCGAACATATTTAATCTATGATTAATTACAGAGAGATTTTATCTGGGATTAAATACTATTTGAAGAGAGAGAAAGATTAATTTGGAATTAATCGGTAAAATAATATATTCGATATATTAAATGAAATTAGATTTCATAACGGAATTAAAAGTAGATTTTAATTCGGGCAAACAAATTAATTTAGAATTAATTCGAGAGCGACGTGAATAGTAATTTTGCTAGGCATAATTATTTAATTAAATATGATTTAATTACGTCGCAACGGAAAATTCGTTAATTCGGAATTAACGAACCCGGGAGTGTTTGCGGGCCCACTCAGATTTTGAATTCAATTGGGGCCCATAAGTCACATCAAGTCACATCACTAGTCAATCATTTACCTTTATGGTGATGGAAGTTCGTGTAGGAATTGATGGAAACTTGTTTTCCACTCAAGTAGATAAGGTGATGGACTCTTACCAATTATTAGATTTTGGTATATCATTTGATTTTTTGAATATCAAATATACAAGTCAACAAAATCACTTAATCTTGCTCTCTCTCTTTCAAGCCCATTGAGCAAAAATTTCCTCTCCCAATTTTTTCCTCCTTGGCCGAATACTACTATGGAAGAAATGTGATTTTGTTGCAAAATCCCCATTACTAGCACATCAAATGAATCATTTAAGGTGATGGGGAAACCATTCCCAAAAGCTTGGAATCTCAAATCTCAAAGCTTGGAGCTTGGATTCATCATTCAAAGAGGAGCTTGGAGGAACTTCTAAAAGCAAATTTTTGTTCTACACACATCCTACATCTGATCTATGTAAGTATATTTCCGCTATAATTCTTCTTGAATTCACATGATTTTATGCTTAAATCGATCTTGGGATGACCTTAGAAACCCAACAATGGTATCAGAGACTATTTGAGCATGAAATTTGATTAGGGTTTATATACTAAAATTTGGGTAAATTTGATTTGAGCATGATTTGATCAAATTGTTTGTTTGAGTATGCTTGTATGTTGATAACTTAGAGTTATGCATGATCAATTTGATGAAAAATTAATTGGATTAATTTTCTCCAATCATGATGGCTTGGCCGAATGTTATGATAAACCCTAGGTCATGGTGATTTTTTTTTAAACCATTGGATGTGTTTAAATGCATGATAAATATTGATTTGCGATTTAATTGGATTGAAATCAAAATCGGATTTAAAAATCCCTAATTGTCGTGACCAACATAGCATGAAAATGAGTTGATTTTGTTTCAATAATGTTGGACATGTATTGATTATATTAATGCATGATTAATTAATTAAATTAGTATTTTGGAAATATTAATTTAGATAATTAATTAGTGCAATACACTTGAATTAATTAAATTTGGAAATTTGGAAAATTAGAATTTAATTAATTGGGCTTAATTTGGAATTGGGCTAAAAAAGTTGTATTTGGGTGATCGGTGCTTACACACACACGTATAACGCAAGCGCACGTATCGTTCAAGTAGTATAAAAAATATCGATCTCAGGAGGACTTAATACCTAATCTATTAATTTTATGAGGTCAAATGATTACTAGTATCTAACAGGTTGATTGATTGATTTGAAATGGTGAAGATTTAATTTAAAAAAAAAACAAGTAAATAAAAATGTTCGAAAGTAGGTTTAAGAAAATTCAATATTAAAAATTATCTAGGGTTGTGATTTCTTCCAATATTATTTTAAAGATGAAGTGGTTATTTTATGTTTGTGTAATTTATCGATTTACTAACCTGGAACACGAAATTATGCGAAAGCCTCTGTCGATGGTCAGACGCAAATACCCAGTTTAACCCAATTGAACCATATGTCTATGTCAACCAAATTACCTGGATTTATTAAGTTTAAGTTCCAATTAGGGCTACCCCCGCCCGACAGGTATATGTCTATCCTGTAAGGAAATATATTAAAGGATTATTTATCCTTAAGGAAGATCATGGGCTATTAAGTATAAGGCTGAAACCTAAAATTCCTCTGTCAAGTTTATTTAAGATTTACCAGATCTATCTTATTAGTGGCCAATTAATAAGACGTATTAAGCTTAAGACTTAATAAGTAAACCTTTAAATTACCCAAACTATAAAATAACCCCTTATAAACCGGTGATATTAGAATTCATCACAACCCTAGATAACTAATTTAGTTACAACACATAACTAGGGCTAGTAAAATAAAAGACATAAAGTAAAAATGCTGAAAAGTAAATGCGGTAAAGCAAAAGTTGAAAAGTAAATTACAATAAAATAAAATGCTAAGGTAAAAAGATCAACTTTTACTACTACTAATTTAGATATCTCCCTTAATATAATATATTAACTTGTGATTATTTTACCAACCAGCCATATAGGCGGTAACCTGATTAAGTCAAATTAAGTCCAACCAGCCATAAAGGCAGAACCAAAATAAACCTGCCATATAGGCGGTAAGAAAATTTAATTACCAACCGACTAATCTGGCGGTATCCTTGCTTAGTCAGGTTTAAACCAGTTTAAAATGAATTACCAACCGACCAATATAGCGGTATCCTTTTTAAGTAAAATTTTAAATAGTGAATATATTAAATTAAGTGAGATTAATTTAAATAACAATAGTAAAAGAATTATCTTTCACCGTAGTAGGGGGAAGTTACCTCCACATGGTTGAATAGTAAAAACAGTAAAAAGTAAAGAAAGTAAATTACTATTATTATAGAACGTAATTAAAATTTAATTACAAAACTGAAATTACAAGAAACTAGATAGAAAACTCTCTATTTAAATCAGAGAAATTAGAGAGGAAGGTACCTCTACAATTGAAACATCGAGCTGAATTTATAGTCCTCGATAGGCTATGGGCGTCGCGACGCGCAAGGCTTTGCCCGTCGCGACGCGACATGTGGCGGCTTCAGATTCTTATCTGACACATGGCGATTCAGATAAAGAGATAAGGTGACACGTGGCAAGGCGGCTGGCAACTCAATGATTGTGCTGACATGGCGATGACGTGGCAAAAGTGATTATCGGCACCGTATGATTGTGACATGTGGCATGCTGTGATTGGCTGATGATGACATGGTGTTGATGTGGCACGTTGACTCGGTCAACTGGTGATGTGGATGATGACGTGGCTGACAGGTTGAGTGACACGTGGCGACACATGGTGATGGTGATTTTCGGCACCGTATGATGATGACATGTGGCACGGTGCACGTTAGTGGATGGCTGTGATGTTGGCACGTGGCAGACGCACGTTAGCAAGTCAAACTTTTCAGATTCTGACACGTGTCCCACTGCGCACATTAGCAAGTCTTGGTGCCTGTTAGGCATCGCGACGCCCAAAGCTTTGCACGTCACGACGCATGAAATGACGAAAATGCCATTTTGTTCATTTTTCATTATTTTGGCCCCAAATCATCTCTAGAATGTCCTGAAACCTTATTTATCTACAAAATAACACAAAACACATCAAAATTTTCACAAAACTCAAGAAACTGTACAAACTATTAGGTTAAATGAGTGGGAAATAGTGATATAATTACCACTCATCATTGGGCCTAATGGGTTTGGTTGGGCCAAGTTGGTTTAGGACAATTGGATTGGATCCAAATTGGGCCTAAACCATTCCATTAAGTCCAAATATAACAAATGGACCTTCAAACATTTAATTGGGCCTAATGGGCCAAAATTGATTTCTTGGCAAATAGGGTGATTCCTTAATTGGGCCTTGGTATTTGGGTTTGACCCATATTGACCAAAGCCCATGCCTTAAGAAATTAATTGAAAGCCAATTGGACTTTAATTAAATGAACATTAGATGTTAATTGGGCTTTGAGACCCATTAAGATTAGATTTAGAATCTAAGTCGTAAAGGCGCATTAAAAAGTGTAATTATTTAATTTGGAATTAAATATAGAATTAGTATTGAATACAAATTAAATTAGATTTAAATTTTAGTTCGATATAATTCAAGAATTCGTACTTTGAGTACTTATTCTTAAACGAGTTGGACTCGCGCAAATCAAATCGTTGTTTGAACATTGGATGATCACATTATTCAACGATTAATTAATTGGATTAGATTGATTGAATAACATGCTTTGTGTGAATACATGGATGTGTTGTATGAATAATGTATATCAGATGGATATTAGAAGGGAAAGAGAAATTTTGGAAATTGTTGTAAATTTAGAATTTATTAAATTGGACCTGCGTGTCTAGTCTTATCTCTCGATTCTTTGTAATTCTCTTCTCACCTAATTCCCCTCAATGTTAATGAGGTTTCTTTAATTGTATTATGTAATGGGTAGAAGTTAGAATAGTGCTAGCCGGGGAGAGGAAAATGAGTGATTTATTCTAGGAATAATTTGTGAGATATCCATCCGTATATCATTATTAATTTATTTACCGCGCCTTATTATGCTTTTAAAATGCATGCTTAAGGGTGTATGATGAGACCTAATCAAAGATAATAAATTGGTTGCCAATTTACGCGAAAAACCCTCAACAAATATTAAGCGTTTTCCTTCTATTGAGTGATTCATTCTCAAGATCCAAGATTGGCACTAGTTTGTTGGCCAAATTCAAGACCTTTGTCCAACGCGGATGTGTTTGAATCATGAAGGCTTTGTTCCATATCATATGTCTTGTCCAAATTGTGATTTGTTGGCCAAAGTCAAGATCATGCCTTGTCCATCGACATCGATTACGAAGCTTTCCAAAGTCAATGGGTCCCGCTTAACTGGAATCATTAAGCTTGTTGAGCCAAAGCCAAGTCTTAGTTGATTCAGAGGAAAAAGGTTAGGAAAATATATTGGATATATTGGCATATATATTGTATATATGTTTCGGACTTGGAGGTCCACCTACCGGATCTAGGAATTGGACGAGATCCAATTGATCTTAGAGATCTACCTAGTTAAATATCATACAGCTTGTTGGCCAAAGTCAAGATTGTGTGTTATTTAACGGGATCCTAGCCCACTAGGAAAATAGGTTTCTTGAGTACTCAACAGAGGGTTAAAGGCTCATCGAAAAATAGTGGGAGGATAGTATTGAATTTGCAATTTCGTTCAAATACTTGGCTTTACGCGTTTTCAAATTATTTCGTCAATTATAAATATTCATTAGTTGGACTAATATTTTATAATTTTTTCTTGTAATAGTTGGACTGTACCCAAACATCGTTAATTGAATAGTTTGACTATTGCAATTAAGATGACAGGAAAGTTGAGCATTATAGATATTATCATGGGCGACAATGTCTTTAATGGCGCGAACTTTCAAGACTGGGACATGAATCTCAGGATTGTCCTGGGATCCGAGAAGTTGCTATACACTATAGAGATACCTCTTGGGCCTAAGCCTAGATCTGATCAAATACTTGAGCTAGAGCTTTGGAAGACTCATAGCGATGACAACTTCACTGCTCAATATATAATGCTTGCTGCTATGACTCAACAATTCCATCGTCAGAATAAGGGATTGGATCCCTATCAGATGATGGCGAAGTTGCATGATCTTCATCGATCTAATCTTAGATCACAAAGATATAAGTTACATAAGAAGCTCTTTCGCGCTCGAATGTCAAAGGGTACATCTGTTGAGCACCATGTCTCACAGATGATTGCTGACATTGAACAGCTGGGCATAGTCTTCGAGGCTGAGACTTCTATAGATTTGATCTTACAGTCTCTCCCTGACAACTGGAGTGGGTTCATTATGAACTACAATATGATGAACCAAGACCAAACTCTTGGAGAGTTGATGTCAACACTGCGCGAAGCATAAAAAGATCTCCTAAAGGGCAAGAAGCGCGAGGCGCACTTCGCTTCAACATCTCAGACTTCGAGGGCTTGGCCTAAGGCGACTGGTGGTGTAAAGAGAAGAAGAAGAAGAAGAAGAAGAAGAAGAAGAAGAAAGGCAATGCCAAATCGTCAAAACCTTCTGGGAAGGGTAAGGACAAATCCCAAGATGTATGTCTATAGTGCGGGAAGCTGGGTCACTATAAGTGTTACTGTCGAGAGTACAAGGCACACATGAAGGAAATCAAAGCGGGCAAGGCACCGGCTTCAGGTATGTTTGTTATAGAAATAAACATGTCTACTACTAGTTTTAAAATTGGATTTTTGATTCTGGTTGTGGTACTCATATTGTAATGATGTGCAGGATCTGCAGATTAGCAGGAGACTGGCCTCATGAGAGATTGACCTCCGCATTGGAAATGAGACACGAGTCACCGTTTTGGCCGTTGGCACTTATGTTTTAGAACTGCCCTCGGGGCATGTACTTAAACTTTCAGACTGTTATTATGTACCTAGTTTGACTAGGAATATTACTTATGTATCTATGTTAGCCCAATGTGGGTATACTTTTGTATTTAGAAACACTGGGTGTTTTATGTATAAAAATGATATGGAGATTTGCACTGCTGATGTAAATAATGGTCTTTATATTTTGAATATAAATCAATCTCAAACATATAATGTAACAAACAAAAGGCTTAAACTAAGAAACAAATATGAAGCTATATGTGGCATTATCGTCTGGGACATATTAACAAGACTCGCATATCCACACTTTCGAAGAGTGGGTACTTTGATGGATTTAATCCAAATTCATATGACGTCTGCGAATCTTGTTTATTAGGCAAAATGCCTAAAACACCTTTTAGCGGAAAGGGTGCACGTGCCACCGAACTGTTAGCCCTCATTCATAGTGACGTTTGTGGGCCCATGTCTAGCCAGGCTAGAGGTGGATATGAATACTTCGTAACCTTTACGGATGATGCATCGCATTATGGTTATGTGTATCTTATGAGACACAAGTCGGAAACCTTTGAGAAATTCAAAGAGTTTCGACACGAAGTAGACAAACAGACCAGAAAAAATATTAAGACATTACGGTCGGACCGTGGTGGCGAATACTTAAGCAAAGAGTTTCTTGATTACTTGAAAGAATATAGTATTCTTTCACAGTGGACTCCTCCTGGAACACCGCAATTAAACGGTGTGTCCGAACGGAGAAACCAAACTTTGTTAGACATGGTAAGGTCTATGATGAGTCGCACAGAGCTATCTATTTCCTTCTGGGGATATGCATTGAACAGTGCAGTACTTATTTTGAATAAGGTTCCGTCAAAGTCTGTTCAACAGACTCCGTATGAAATATGGACAGGAAAGAAATTGGGTTTCTCATTCCTGAAGATTTGTGGATGCTGGGCATACGTCAAACGTTTGGAAGGTACCAAACTTGAACCCAAATCGGATAAATGCCTATTTGTAGGATATCCTTGGGAAACCAAAGGATATTACTTCTATCACCCACAAGAGAACAAAGTATTTGTTGCTCTACATGCGGTTTTTCTTGAGAATGAATTCCTAAATACAGTGGTAAATGAGAGGAAAGTAGAACTCGATGAAAATCAGAGTGATACTGTTCCTGGCATAGAATCCTTAATGGAACATGAACAGTTCATCAGAGATGAAACTGTACCACAATCTTCGAATACACAAGAACCCCGTAGGTCGGAGAGAGTCAAAAATAACTTGAGAGGTATGGGTTTCTGATCTCACCTCATGTGGATATCAATCTTATTGAGGATAACGAGCCGGCTACGTATGAGGAAGTGATACAAGATATTGATTCCACTTTATGGCAAGCGACCAAGAAGTCCGAAATGGATTCCATTGTACACCAACCAAGTTTGGACACTGGTTGATACACCAGAAGGCGTAAAGCCTATTGGTTGCAAATGGGTCTTCAAGAAGAAGACCGACATGGATGGCAACATACAAACGTACAAATCTAGGCTTGTAGTGAAAGGGTATCGTCAACGACATGGTGTCGATTACGATGAAACCTTTTCACCTGTTTCCATAATTATTGCTGCATATTTTGATTACGAGATATGACAGATGGACATCAAAATCGCTTTCCTTAACATAAACCTTTTGGAGGATGTATATATGCAACAGCCTGACGGTTTTGTCGTACCAAGACTTGCAAACAAGGTTTGTAAGTTAAATCGATCCATTTATGGATTGAAGCAAGCATCACGTTCTTAGAACCAACGTTTTGATGAGATCATAAAAGAATATGATTTCGTTCAAAACGAGGATGATCCTTGTGTATATAAAAAGATTAGTGGGAGCGCACTGACATTCATTGTCCTTTATGTCGATGATGTATTGCTTATTGGCAATGACATTCCCATGCTACAATCGGTTAAAGCATGGATTTCATTAAAATTCTCCATGAAAGATCTGGGAGAAGCAGCCTTTATTCTAGGAATAAAGATCTACCGGGATAGATCTAGAAAGCTGCTTGGACTCTCCCAGAGCACGTACATTGACAAAATGTTGAAGAGATTCAACATGGATCATTCCAAGAGGGGACTGTTGCCAATGTCACATGGCGTCACTCTATCTAAGGACATGTGTCCTAAAACTCAAGATGAGAGAGACAACATGAGTCGGATCCTGTTCGCCTCGGCAGTCGGATCGATCATGTATGCCATGATATGTATGTGGCCTGATGTCTCGTATGCTTTGAGCATGTGTAGTCGCTATCAGGCCGATCCAGGTGATGGTCACTGGATGGCGATTAAGAATATCCTTAAGTATCTTAGACGAACTAAGGATGCTTTCTTAATCTATGAGATGGAGAACTTGAGGTAACTGGGTATACCGATGCAAGTTTCCAAACCGATAAAGACGATTGTAAGTCGCAATCTGGGTACATATTTTGTTTGAATAACGGAGCAGTAATCTGGAAATCTTCCAAGCAATAGACTGTTGTCGATTCAACAACAGAAGTGGAGTACATTGCTGCAGCTGAAATAGCAAAAGAGGCAGTTTGGATCCGTAAATTCCTAATTGGATTAGGAGTAGTTTCGTTAGCAGCTGAGCCTGTTCCATTGTATTGTGACAATAATGGGGCTATAGCGCAGGCTAAGGAACCGAGGTCTCATCAACGATCCAAGCATGTTTTTCAATGTTTCCATCTGATTCGTGAGATCATACATCTTGGCGATATGAAGATCGAGAAGGCAGATCCACTAACGAAAGCTATTCCTCAGCAAAAGTTTGAGCGACATGTACTAGTTCAGGTGTTAGATGCTTGAGTGACTGGCTAGAGGCCAAATGGGAGATTGTTGGACAATTATGACCCATAGCGTCACTATTTGTAAAAGACATATGGGTTTTTGTACAAATTAACTATGTGACAATGGAAATTGCATTTTATCATATTGTAATTTGATTACTTAAATATATATAAATGATAAAAGTCCTTATGATTAGTTCCGGATTATAAGATATGAGACAATATCAATCAATAAAGGTTTAATCATTAAATATCCCTAGTCGTAGTATTATCGAGATTGGACATCGATAATACGGAATAGACTAGTATTGCACTTGTGCGTGTTATGGAAGCGTAACAGCATAGTTCTCATATATTTAAGTATTGGATACTTATGAAAGTGTGATAGGAGGTTGTGTTTACTGATGCTACGGAAACAACTTCGCTCTGGATAGACCCCTCGGAATCCCATTGGTAGTATGACTATTTGTCTATGGGAATCCGAATCAGGGTAGATGTATTTGGTCTTAACCTGAGACTTACATCGCTAGTACTTGCGACAATCAATAAGCTTTGGTTTTAGTCGTCCGGGACTTTAACAGGTTATGTGTACGCCTCTACTGGGTTTATTGAGAATCGTAGTGTATTGGGTGTGATGTCAGGATGGAAGTATCACTTCAGTCATATGGAGATGATGATCACACAGGGATACATAACTGGTACTCTAATGTGTTGCAACCATCGGGATAATATGACAAGGTCATGATTATCCGATTAAATAGACTAGTTGCTTGTGATCCGATATATGCTTTGTACGGGGCAGACAGTATTCCAGCCTCAGGCCTTGCATGTGACATCCGATACTGGATCTCTATACGCAATACTATGTATACTACGCCTGACAAAGATTAAATATTCCTTTAAGAATATTTCTGGTGAATTGGGTAGGCACGGTGCTTTGCTAGAAGCCAACCATGTCTCGTAAATCGATAAGAACGTAGTACGGGTACTCACGTGTTCGGATAGTCCGATGACCGGATTTACAGCCAAAATATCCATGGATCTCATGGGTCGCTTCCCGAAGATTCACCGATGAAGTATGATTCGAACATAATTAATCTAGGATTAATTACGGAGAGATTTTATCTGGGATAAAATACTATTTGAAGAGAGAGAATGATTAATTTGGAATTAATCGATAAAATAATATATTCGATATATTAAATGAAATTAGATTTCATAACGGAATTAAAATTAGATTTTAATTCGGGCAAATGAATTAATTTAAAATTAATTCGAGTGCGACGTGAATAGTAATTTTGCAAGGCATAATTATTTAATTAAATTTGATTTAATTACGTCGCAACGGAAAATTCGTTAATTCGGAATTAATGAACCCGAGCCCGGGAGTGTTTGCGGGTCCACTCGGATTTTGAATTCAAGTGGGGCCCACAAGTCACATCAAGTCACATCACTAGTCAATCATTTACCTTTATGGTGATGGAATTTAGTGTGGGAATTGATGAATCTTGTTTTACACTCAAGTATATAAGGTGATGGACTTTTACCAATTATTAGATTTTGGTATATCATTTGATTTTTTGAATATCAAATATACAAGTCAACAAAATCACTCCATCTTGCTCTCTCTCTTTCACGCCCATTGAGCAAAAATTTCTTCTCCCAATTTTTTCCTCCTTGGCCGAATACTACTAAGGAAGAAAGGTGATTTTGTTGCAAAATCCCCATTGCTAGCACATCAAATGAATCATTCAAGGTGATGGGGAAACCATTCCCAAGAGCTTGGAGCTTGGATTCATCATTCAAAGAGGAGCTTGGAGGAACTTCTTAAAGCAAATTTTTGTTCTACACACATCCTACATCCGATCGTTGTAAGTATATTTCCGCTATACTTCTTCTTGTATTCACATGATTTTATGCTTAAATCGATCTTGGGATGACCTTAGAAACCCAACAAATTGGAGATTAAAAGGTAATTTTTAATATTCTTGAGTTTAGAAATTTAGTTTCTTATTCTTGCGTTCCTAGAAAAGTTCTAGGGTTTTCTTTACTTGTTAAAATTGGGGCTTTTGGTGTTGGAAGATGGATTTGGAAGTGTTAAGCATGTGTGAGTAGAATTGGATAATATTATTGTAATATTTATTCAACTTTATTATTTGATGATATGTTGTCATTCTAGAGTGTTATGACCACTCTTTTAATGCCTAAAATTATTCTTGGGTGCTTCAATTGTGGTGGCTTGGATTGGTGTTGTGATTAATTTGATTAATGTTGAAAAAGTTGGATTAAAGCATGAAAAATTGATTATTTTTGTTAAAAATCAGATCTGGAAAAATTGGGTTGATTGTGATGAAAATAATGTCATTTGAATGTATTAGATGTGTTTTGGGTGTTGGAACAATTGCCGGAAATTATTTCGGAGTTGAAATAAACGAAAACGGTGAAAAACGGCATTACCGGGTGACTTTTGAGCCAACCGGGTGACGGCTGCCCAAACAATGAATTTGTCACTGTTCGGGCAGCCCATGAACTACCCTAATACTATTGGGGCTGAACTGGGCAGCCCTCATGTGTATTGGGTAGTCGGTTCAGTCAAAAACGCATTTTATGCCATTTTACGGAAAAATATTTTTCGTAAAAGTTTCGCGACGTTTCGTAGTTATTTATATCGTTATTTGATATCGAATAAATATGTTTAGGTGAAATATGAATAAATTATTCATATTGGATATTGAATAATTTATTTGGTGATTTAAAAAGTTTTAAAATTATGATTTTGCCCGTACAACGCTTCCGCCGCGCCCTTTTTTCCAAAACCCCAACAAAAATGGTATTAGAGCATATCTGATCCTTCATCCATTACTTTAATCATGCTTGATATATGATATATAATCCAATTTTTATGTTTGCACATGCACGTAATCTATATGTTTCTTGACTTTTCGATTCTACGCTAACGGAAAACGTAACGAAAATTTAATAGTTAAGTTAAGTTATGTTTTCTATAGGTAGAATTAAATTGTTTAGAAAATGATCTAGATTAAAATTCAGAATATGATGTAGAACAATGCTTCCTTGAGGAATATCCCTACTTGAATAAGGCTGTAAAGTAATGTGTATTGGATTCATGTTTTTTGGTCATGATGAGTGGTAAATCTATCACTATTTCTCACTCATTTAACCTTATATTTTGTATAGTTTCTTGAGTATTATCAATATTTTGATGTGTTTTATGTTATTTTGTAGATAAATAAAGTTTCAGGACACTTTGGAGGTGATTTGGGCCAAAACAGTGAAAATTGGAAGAAAATGGCATTTTGGTAATTTTACGCGTCGCAACGCCAAGACCTTCAGCGTCGCGACACCTAACGTGCGCCGAACCATGCTAACGTGCGCCGGGTCCACAAATCAGAATCTGAGAAAAGTTTGACTTTGCTAACGTGCATCGTGCCACGTGTCACCATCACAGCCGATCTGCTAAAATGCACCGTGCCACGTGTCAACATCCTACGGTGCCGACAGTCATCATCGCCACGTGTGCCACGTGTCACTCCACGTCATTGCCACGTCATCAGCCACATCACCAGGTTGACCAAGTCAAACTGTCACCTCATCGCCACGTCATCATCAACAAATCAGGAAGTGCCACGTGTCGCAATCCTACGGTGCCGACAGTCTATTTCCCAAGTTTCGCCACGTCACCGCCACGTCAACATCAATCATTGAGTATCTAATCCTTATCTGACACGTGGTGGATAAGAATCTCATCGACCAATCAGAAGCCGCCACGTGTCACAATAATTGAAGCCCAACCACCTCCCCACGTGTCACCTTATCAGCTTATCCAGAATCTGCAAACCGACGAACTAGAGCGTGCCACGTCGATAGAAGTTGGCGTAGCGACGTCAAAGGGCTCAGCGTCGCGACGCTGGAAGCCTACCGAGGCCTATAAATAGAGCTTCAAATTTCAGAATTTGTTGTACCACTCTCTCTCATCTCTTTGATGTAAAGAGAGAGTTTCTCTCTCTAGTTTCTTTTAGTTTTTAGTTTTTAGTTTTGTAAATAATTTTAATTACGTTTTGTTAATATAGTAATTTACTTTTTTTTACTTTTTACAGTTTTTACTATTCACCATGAGGAGGTAACTTCCCCAGGTAGGGTGAAAGGTAATTCTTTTACTGTTACTATTTAGATTAATCTCCCTTATAAATAATATATTCACTATTTAAAATATTGACTTAAAAAGGATACCGCCAGAGTGGTTGGTTGGTAATTCATTTTAATCTGGTTTAAACCTGACTAATAAAGGATACCGCCAGATTGGTCGGTTGGTAATATTATCACAAGTTTATCTATTATTTTATAGGAGATATCTAAAATAGTAAATAGTAAAAGTAATTCATTTTACCTTAGCATTTTATTTTATTTTATTTTACTTTTCAGCTTTTACTTTATGTCTTTTACTTTTAAGTTTTTACTAGCCCTAGTTATGTGTTAGTTATCTGGGGTTATGATGAATTCTAATATCACCGGTTTATAAGAGGTTATTTTATAGTTTGCGTAATTTAAAGGTTTACTTATTAAGTCTTAAGCTTAATGCTTCTTGCTGTCTGATAACCAATAAGATTGATCTGGTAAATCTAAAATGAACTAGACATAGGGATTTTAGGTTTTCAGCCTTAGACTTAATAGCACACGATCTTCCTTGAGGATAGATAACCCTTTAATAGATTTCCTTACAGGATAGACATATACCTGTGGGGCGGGGGTAGCCATAATTGGAACTTAAACTTAATGAATCCAAATAATTTGGTTGACATAGACATATGGTTCAATTGGGTTAAACTTGGTATTTGAGTCTGACCATCGACATAGGCTTTTGCATAATTTAGCGTTCCAGGTTAGTAAACTGATTTATTACACAAACATGAAATAACCACTTCATTTTTTAAATGATATTAGAATGATTCACAACCCTAGATCTTTGTGTCTTTTGTTATTTTCCTTAGTATTTTCTTTTGTCTTTTTATTTATTTATTTATTTTGCAAAACTACAATCAACCAAATCAATCAAGCAATCATTCTCTTATCCTCAATTAGATATCTGTAAATAAATAGATTCAATAATTAATAACAATAGTAGGAATTAAGTCCTCGTGGGATCGATATTTTTATACTACTTGAACGATACGTGCGTTTGCGTTATACGCGTGTGTTTACGCTGGTCAAGTTTTTAGCGCCGTTGCCGGGGACTTATTTTTCTTGATTTATTAATTTTGAAGCTATCTAATTTTCTTGTATCTAATTTTCTGTTATCTGTAATTTTTATTTCTTTTGTTTTCAGGTGATTGAAAAATGGAACATTATTGGGAGATTGAGAGATCACGTGCTTTACAAGAAGATACACCCCAAATCTGGGAGCAACAGTCCGGTTTTCTGAGGCCTATTGTCGAGCCCAACAACTATCACTGGATGCCAAAACCAAGCAATACCACATTTACTCAATAGAACGCAATGAGGAGATGTGACATATGTAATGGTAACCACCCTAGAGATTATTGCAAATACAACTACCATCCAGGGTGGCAGAGCTATCAAGATCCTTAATGGTATGACGAGCCATCACATTTCACAGAACCACATTTTCCATCTTATCCACCATCTACCTATGATCTTCATCAACAACCAGAACCATCAGAGGAAGATCAGTTGCCAAACATGCTCGAAGATATGTTCAAGAAACGAAAAGAAAAGTTGGATACAATGCTTGAAACAAGTCAGAATCAATTTGAAAGTATTCAGAGACAATCAAAATTCATTCAGAGGATGACAGATCAAATGAGACAATTAACAGAAAACCAGAACATCATACCTCAAGAAGCATTTTTAGATGACACTGATGAAGCCTTCGAGTACCCAGAGATCCACAATGACACCTTAACAGAGGAAGAGGCTGAGCAGTATGAACAACCAGAGGTATCAGTTCAGGAGCCCGAACCGGCAAAGTCTCAATTTGACTTTTATTATTCAGATTCTGACGAGGATGAAGCTGATCTATTTGTACCAACTGCACCAACAATGGAGGATCAAACTTTCAATCCTCATAATGAAGATCTTGGAGCATGCTTTACCTTGATGTCTGAAGAAGATCTATCTGAACCATCCATTCCAGTCGTATCAGAGGATGAAAACGTAATGTCATAACATCTTTGCATCCTCAGGTTGATAATTTTGAAGCATGCATTTCACAAATGACAGATGAAGAGCTGAATACAAAAATTTTAAAATTCATCTGTGAAGAAAAGGTGGAACAAGAAGCAGAGCAAATGGAGGAGCAAATGTCTGACCTTAATAAAGATCCAGAGCATTCAGGAGAAACATCACTGTTTTGGGGAGTACAAATCAAAAATATCGCCCAGAAGCTTGACAGAATGGAATTCCCATTCCAAGTCAAGCACCATAAGAGACCTCCTGATTTTCATTCTTTCTTTTCAGGAACCACTGGAGCAACAAAGATCAAAAAGGTGGCACAAGCACTGAATGAGACAAAATTCTTTTTGCCACTTTATTGTTGGAAGAGACCATTCAAAAGCAACGCTCATGGGATTGTCTTTGATCGGATATCTAAAACAACATTGAAACCTCCTTAACAGATGAATTTCAGTCACGTCTGGCTGAAGACAAAAAATTTAGCGCTAGCAGGGAGGCAACCCATGCAATTTGTTGTAATTTCTGTTTTAATATTTTGTGTATACATGTTGTAGATTGTTTTTTTAATTTTGTGTGTTATTTTTGTAGGGAAAAGCACAAACGAAGTATTTTAAGACAGAAGGAATGGTGTTTGGCAATCACAAAGATGAGAACTAATTCATTAGCGATGGCTGAGTAAGGAATGAAATCTTGAGACGCATCCTAATGGATTTATATACCAAACGAGTGGCTTATTGCGTACACAATTCTGTTGCCTTAATTATTGCTTTGATTCGCTTTTCTGTTGTAATTATCTTTATTTTCGTAGACAGGATCCAAACTTTTGACCTTTCACGATTCATTTTGTTGTTTAGCTAATAAGCTTCCTTTGGAAGATACTAGTGCTATTATTACTCACCCGTTTCAGGTACTATAAAATCAGCCCGTCATTGCACTTTGGAAGGCATCCTGATTTGAGAAAGAAATACATAAAAAAAATGGAAGCCACTTCGAGAAGACGAGTTGAGAACATTTGCATGTTTTGCGGTAGTAGTGTTGGAACTAAACCACAATACATAGAAGCAGCACATGAATTGGGTCGAGTATTAGCTGCAAGGAATATGCACTTAATATATGGCGGGGGCAATCTTGGACTTATGGGGATCATTTTAAAGGCTGTACAGGAAGGAGGCAGTCACATTTTAGGAATCATCCGAAAACCCTTGGCAGAGGCAAATCTTATTGGATCATCAAACGGAGAGGAACTTATTGTGCCAGGTATGTCTGAACGACTGGTAGAAATGATTAACCGTGCTGATGCTTTTATCGTTTTGCCAGGTGGCTTGGGCACATTGGAGGAAATTTTTATAGTTCTATCTTGGGCGAACCTGAACATACACCAGAAACCGCTTGGACTATTTAACGTTGATGGATTTTATGATTTTCTTTGTGTGTTTCTTGATGATGTCCGGAGAAATGGGTTAGTGTCAAAACCTTTGAAAGAACTACTCTTTACTGCCAGAACTGCTCCGGATCTAATAGACCAACTTTCAGCCTATGAACCACAAGTTGACCCTATCCTTTCAAAGATAAATTGGTCCGAGGACTATCGTGGTAAGAGGCGTCGGATTAATCTGGATCTTAACCTTTAATTTCCTATAGATTTTCAGCTAACCAGATACGACCTTCTTAACTCTCCTTTTACTGTTTAAGACATTGGGGACAATGTCTCATTTAGGTTTGGGGGAGGGAATTAGTTGATTAGTACCTTATTTTTAGTTTGTGTGTTATTTTTATTTTTAGTCCAAAATTTTTCGAAAAAAAAAATTTTAAAAATTTTCAAAAAAAATTACAAAAATATTTTGTGTTTTTGTGTTGACTAAAAATGTGAAATTGGTAAGAGATAGGTGAGAGTAAGGAGTTTCCACTCCTGAGACGTATCTAAAACCATTTTTGAAACAAGTTAATTTTTGTTTATTTCATTTTGAATTATTTAATTTTTGAATTCTCCATAAAACGGACTAAAATGGATCTTCATATGCTCAGTTCACAAGTATTATCAACATATATAATAACATACAGACATGAGCTAAAATTCAAAAGTTTGTAATATTCAGTGCTCTAGTTTAATTGGAGGAAACATCTCAAAAAGTAATGGAGTAAAAAAAAATAAAAAAAAAATATTTCTGAGATCCGAGTTATTAAGTCCGTATGGGTGTTTTAACACCTAGTGCCCTAAAGCCAACTGGTTTGGGAGTCACTGGCCCAAAGCTCGCTACATGGATCAAAGATGCTGCAAAAATATATATATTTGAAATCTGAGTAATTAAGTCTGTAGGGGTGTCATAACACCTGGTGCCCTAAAGCCAACTGGTTTGGGAGCCACCGACCCAACACTCGTTACATAGATGGAAGATATTGTATATAAATAAAAAATATAAAAAAAATCAAAGAAAAAAAATCAGAAAAATGAGAAAAATTATTCCATTGCTCCAAAAAGGTGTGAAATCTGATAGAACTTTAGGACAAAAATATTACTATCTTATCAACTGCACTTATGACTGTTGTGGGCAAAAATAAGTTGTTTAATATTTTGTTGGCTATGTATATGAAGAATGGTAAAAATAATCGGAGAATTTACTTATTGGTAATTTAGAATGAAACAAAACAACTAGTAACTTGGAGTAGAAGTTTCACCAGATTAGTTACTAACTTCTTTATTCTCTTTCGCTTGTCTTTTTGCTTTTGTGTGCATTAGTTTTAATACCTTTTTACTTTTGTAAAATGTTTGTGGGTATCATTGCTGTAAACCCTCACGAGACTACAACTCGTCCACTATGGACACCTAGGGGTTTAAAGGCTTGTTGCATATGCTAAATGCAACCGTGATCCCTACGAAAGTGGCTTAGTTAATTTATTTATGTTATTTTACTTTATGTTTTGCTCGAGGACTAGCAAAATGTTAGGTTTGGGGGTGTGATGAGTGGTAAATCTATCACTATTTCCCACTCATTTAACCTTATATTTTGTATAGTTTCTTGAGTATTATGAATATTTTGATGTGTTTTGTGTTATTTTGTAGATAAATAAAGTTTCAGGACACTCTGGAGGTGATTTGGGCCAAAACAGTGAAAATTGGAAGAAAAAGGCATTTTGGTAATTTTACGCGTCGCGACGCCAAGACCTTTAACGTCGCGACGCCTAACTTGCGCCGAACATTGCTAACGTGCGCTAGGTCCACAAATCAGAATCTGAGAAAAGTTTGACTTTGTTAACGTGCGCCGTGCCACGTGTCACCATCACAGCCGATCTGCTAAAATACGATGTGCCACGTGTCAGCATCCTACGGTGCCGACAGTCATCATCGCCAAGTGTGCCATGTGTCACTCCACGTCATTGCCACGTCATCAGCCACATCACCAGGTTGACCAAGTCAAACTGCCACCTCATCGCCACGTCATCATCAGCAAATCAGGAAGTGCCACGTGTCGCAATCCTACGGTGCCGACAGTCTCTTTCCCATGTGTCGCCACGTCAGCATCAATCATTGAGTATCTAATCCTTATCTGACACGTGGTGGATAAGAATCTCATCGACCAATCAGAAGCCGCCACGTGTCATAATAATTGAAGCCCAACCACCTCGCCATGTGTAACCTTATCAGCTTATCCAAAATCTGTAAATTGACGAACCAGAGCGTGCCACGTCGACAGAAGCTGGCGTAGCGACGTCAAAGGGCTCAGCGTCGCGACGCTGGAAGCCTACCGAGGCCTATAAATAGAGCTTCAAATTTCAGAATTTATTGTACCACTCTCTCTCATCTCTTTGATGTAAAGAGAGAGTTTCTCTCTCTAGTTTCTTTTAGTTTTTAGTTTTTAGTTTTTAGTTTTGTAAATAATTTTAATTACGTTTTGTTAATATAGTAATTTACTTTTTACAGTTTTTACTATTCACCATGAGGAGGTAACTTCCCCAGGTAGGGTGAAAGGTAATTCTTTTACTGTTACTATTTAGATTAATCTCCCTTATAAATAATATATTCACTATTTAAAATATTGACTTAAAAAAGATACCGCCAAGTGGTCGGTTGGTAATTCATTTTAATCTGGTTTAAACCTGACTAATAAAGGATACCGCCAGATTGGTCGGTTGGTAATATTATCACAAGTTTATATATTATTTTATGGAGATATCTAAAATAGTAAATAGTAAAAGTAATTCCTTTTACCTTAGCATTTTATTTTATTTTATTTTACTTTTCAGCTTTTACTTTATGTCTTTTACTTTTAAGTTTTTACTAGCCCTAGTTATGTGTTAGTTATCTGGGGTTGTGATGAATTCTAATATCACCGGTTTTATAGGGGTTATTTTATAGTTTGGGTAATAAGATTGATCTGGTAAATCTAAAATGAACTAGACATAGGGATTTTAGGTTTTCAGCCTTAGACTTAATAGCCCACGATCTTCCTTGAGGATAGATAACTCTTTAATAGATTTCCTTACAGGATAGACATATACCTGTCGGGCGGGGATAGCCATAATTGGAACTTAAACTTAATGAATCCAGATAATTTGGTTGACATAGACATATGGTTCAATTGGGTTAAACTGGGTATTTGCATTTGACCATCGACCGAGGCTTCTGCATAATTTCGTGTTCCAGGTGGGATCGATATTTTTATACTACTTGAACGATACGTGCGCTTGCGTTATACGCGTGTGTTTACGCTGGTCAGGTCTGTCTTGTCAATACGGTTTATGGGTATCTTTATTTGGCTACATCTGAGATCGTACCAAAGCAGTGAGGGTGTAGTTGATAGAATTTTATCCATGACGGATGTATATTTGATACTAGATAAATTCAAGTGAAAGTGGAAATCATGAACGTGCCAAAGCTGTGAGGACTACATCGGTAGCTTGAGTTTGTCATTGGCAAGTGAAGCCTTGATACGCCTCCTTGTGAACGTGCCAAAGTTGTCAAAGTGAGTGTGATTGACAATGAGTTGTCTACCTAATAAATATACGTAAGCGAGATCGTGCCAAAGCTGTGAGTCGAAATATATTCACGGGGTCCTATTCTCACTATGGAATTTGATTTAATTATTGAATTCCCATTTTCCATTGGGGATTACGGTATTACGTAAAGTAGTGGGAGACACTACCGGGTTAAAAGTCCATAACTAAGGCAGTGCGTAATTTTATGGAAATTGATGCTTTTGTTTTCCTTTATTCTATATTGTTAATAGAATTATACTTCTAATCCACTGCATGCATATTACTTGAATATGTTTTCTGACTTTACTTATGGTTGCGTATTTCTAGAATAGGTTCTAGAATGTTAATAAACTTGGATATTGTTAGATTAGTCAAAACCATCGGGAACTATTGTGTAGATTTTCTTGAAAATCAATATGGTTAGTGACTTAGTTGCTAAGTCACGATAGGTAATCTAAATAGATATATGTTTTAGGATATAATTGTCTAGAGATAATAGTTTTCTTGTGAAGTAAGAATTGACACAAATTAGTTCATGTCTCGAGATTCTTGACTGACATTAAGAAAACCCTATTAGGTATTTGTTTATCTTATAATGACGTTTCTTGGCTTTAGTGACTTTTAGAAGTCATGTGTTTGACATAGTTTGCTAATCAATTATTTGCAATTGTTGTGAATAATTGAAGGCAAATGATAAAGCTAAAGAAATTAGATGTGTATAGTTGTGTATAGAGAATATCGATTCTCACAATATGACAACTGTAGGTATTGGATACCAGATCTCCCGTCTAGTTATTTAAAATAGTGTTTAATGATTATTTTTTGATATTTGATATCAGAACTTGTGACTATTTGATAGTTACTAGTTCTATATAAACATTTGTTACATATTTTAATATGACTAGTAGTGTCATTGATAAGAAGATAAACATTAAGAAAATATTTGGTTAATTAAATAACTTATAACAGTGCTTTATGAGATTTTATCACATAAGCATTAGATGCTTATTCCGTATGGTAAATGATGGTCTGATACTAGATCACACTACATATCCTTATCCATTTAATTAATATTGTATTCAGAATGTGATTCAATCTCATTTAACCAATGATCGTCATTGGACCACAGATTTTTTTAAACTAATATATTGGATGTATGTAGTGTAATGAATTATAAATTTCCTTGGATAGCATTCTTTACTTAGTAACTTAGTTAATGAGTTGTCATGACTTAGTTACGTGTTTCCAAAAGAATATATATATTGAACGTCTTGAATGGTTTGAGTACTTTCAATATGTTTATGATGAAACGCCGATAAAATGTTTTGAATGGTTCAAAGTTATTCTATTTGAAGTGTTGAAAACTATATCTTTAAAATTCATTATGAGTCTTTGAATTGTTCAAGGATGTTTGATATGATCAAACATATGAATTTATGACAATTAGTTCTAAAGTTATTTAATGAATTTGATTCTTACTTAATATGATTCTTCTACGATTCCATCGTGATGGAATTGGTCAGTGGAGAAATCGAATCTTAGATGATATGATTCGTTTGATATTGAATGTTACTGAATTAGTTTCAATACTTTTGGGGATACGCTCAAGTAACACTAATTCATCCTTTTAATTATTGTTCCATTAGTTTCTACAGTTACGTATATGATATGTATAGGTAGAATTTTTGAATCTTGAAAAGTTTGATATTTGAATCTTTCTTTTGTATAATGGTTATATAATTGAAAATACTTACGCCTTGGAGGTACAAGTAAAAATTTATCATTTATTTTATTTAATAGAATATTGTATTATATTTGATAGATTATCTTCTCTACGATCCCGAGTAATAAAATTATTTTATTACTTGGTGTGTACATCAGATGTTAACGATTATATAAAGACTTTACTTATTGAAGTCAAATGTGAGAATGATAAGCCATAAATGGAACTACATAATTAATAAGATGAAGTGACCCTATGATATCTTCTGTATAAGTTTAATAGGATGTCAGAATCATTTACAAAGTATTTGATACTTATTGGTTCTGTTGTTTTCTTATTGAAGAAAAATATCCTATAACTTATATTGGGAGCGATATTTGATATCGATTTTGGAAGTTAGCATTGAACCATAGATCTAAAAATGTTCGTAGCTTACTACGATCAAGTTTTGAACTTGATTAAGCTTTTGTTATGAATAGTTCATAAAATGTGCAAATTATTTGCGCAGCAAAAGCAATGTGAGCTAATTAAAGGTTTGACCTTTACAATATGACAGTGAGAAAGGTTTTACTCAGTGATTTATTGTAGATTCTGAGGAAACTTGTCTCTAGTCGCATTGATTGAATAATTAAAGATCTGTTGGTTAATGTTGATATTAAACTATGTATTTTGGCTAAAGAATGCAAAGTGGTGTTCCTGAATGTTTTCTTTGAATGAGAAATTCATTGTGGTTTCTTTGGTTGAAGAGTTCATTCTAGAATGGCCCTAGAGTTTGTATTATGCTAAGATCACAATTTGATATACTAGCTTATAGAGCCTATTGTAGACTCAGATAAGCTTTCCGAAAATCAGTGTTCTCTAATTTTGATACAGTCAGATTGTCTGATTTTATCAAAGTATAGAGAATGCATATTTGATAATAGGGTCAGTGGGAGCATACAAATTTCTTTCTAGTGCTATATATCCTAACGACTTTATCATTATTAATGTAATAATGAAATGTTTGTGAGGTAAAAGGTTTACCTAAGTCTTTTTTTCTCTGTGATATGATGAGTGGTAAATGTATCACTATTTCCCACTCATTTAACCTAATATTTTGCATAGTTTCTTGAGTTTTGTGAATATTTTGATGTGTTTTGTGTTATTTTGTAGATAAATAAAGTTTCAGGACATTCTGGAGGTGATTTTGGGTCAAAACAGTGAAAAATGATAAAAAAGGCAAAATGGTCATTTCGCACGTCGCGACGCGCAAGGCTTCGGCGTCGCAACGCCTAACATGCGCCATGAGCTGCTAACATGCGTCGGGGACACGTGTCAGAATCTGAAAAGTTTGACTTGCTAACGTGCGCCTGCCACGTGTCAACATCACAGCCAACTCGCTAACGTGCGACGTGCCACGTGTCATCATCATATGGTGCCGACAATCACCATCACCACGTGTCACTCCACGTGTTAGCCACATCATCATCCACATCAGCAGTAGACCGAGTGAACTCACCACGTCAGCGCCATGTCATCATCAGCCAATCACAGCGTGCCACGTGTCGCAATCCTACGGTGCCGACAATCACTTTCGCCACGTCAGCGAAATCATTCAGCTCCCAATCACAGCGTGCCACGTGTCACCTTATGACCTTATCCACTTCCACGAGTCGAGCTCTCCGCGTTCCACACCGCTAATCACGCGCGTCGCAACGCTAGTACCTTGCCGAGGCCTATAAATTCAGCTTGAGGTTTCAGTTTCAGATGTACCTTCTTCTCTGAATTCTCTGGTGTAAATATGGAGTTTTATATCTAGTTTTCTTTAAATTTCAGTTTTGTAATTAATTTTAATTACGTTCTGTAATAATAATTTACTTTCTTTACTTTTTCAGTCTTTACTATTCAGCTATGATGAGGTAACTTCTCACTGCTATGGTGAAAGGTAAATCTTTTATTACTGCTATTTAGATTAATCTCCCATAATTATAATATATTCACTACTTAAAATTTGACTTAACAAAGATACCTCTATATTGGCCGATTGGTAATTGATATTAAATTGGTTTTAATTTGACTAAGCATAGATACCGCCCGGTTGGTCGGTTGGCAATTTCCGCCTATATGGCTGGTTTATGGACTTAATTTGACTTAATCAGGTTACCGCCTATATGGCTGGTTGGTATTATCACACAAGTTAATATATTATATTAAGGGAGATATCTAAAATAGTAGTGATAAAAGTATATCATCTAGCCCTAGCATTTTCTTTTATTGTAATTTTCTTCATTTACTTTTCAGCATTTTACTTTATGTCTTTTATTTTTAAGTTTTTACTCGCCCTAGTTATGTGTCATAACTAAGTTAGTTTTCTAAGGTTGTGATGAATTCTAATATCACCGGTTTATAAGGGGTTATTTTGTAGTTTGGGTAATTTAAAGGTTTACTTATTAAGTCTTAAGTTTGATGCGTCTTTTGTTAACTGGCCATTAATAAGATTGATCTGGTAAATCTAAAATAAACTTGACAAAGGAATTTTAGGTTTAAGCCTTAGACTTAATAGCCCACGATATTCCTTGAGGATAGATAACCTTTTAATAGATTTCCTTACAGGATAGACATATACCTGTCGGGCGGGGGTAGCCATAATTGGAACTTAAACTTAATGAATCCAGGTAATTTGGTTGACATAGACATATGGTTCAATTGGGTTAAACTCGGTATTTGGGTCTGATCATCGACAGAGTCTTTCGCATAATTTCGTGTTCCAGGTTAGTATACTGATATATTATACAAACATGAAATAACTACATCTTTAAAATGATATTCGAAGAAATCACAACCCTGGATAGTTTTATAAATTTGAATTTTCCTCAACCTACTTTTGCGCAATTTTATTTACTTGTTTTTTTAAATTTAAAATTATCACCATTCCCAATCAATTAATCAACCTGTTAGATACTAGTAATCATTTGACCTCATAAATTAATAGATTAGGTATTAAGTCCTCGTGGGATCGATACGTTTTATACTACTTGAACGATACGTGCGCTTGCGTTATACGCGTGTGATTACGCACCGGTCAAGTTTTTGGCTCCGTTACCGGGGAATTATTTATCTTTTACTATTAGTTTTGAGGTTAGATACATTTACTTGTATTTAATTTGTTTTTGCTTATTATTTTTTTGTTTTCTTGTGTTTCAGGTTCTAAGAAACTACATGAGATGAACCAGAAGCTTTGAACTCCGATAGTTTGACCCGGAAATTGAAAGAACCATCAGACAGTTGAGAAGGGAAAGGCGAGAAGGCCAAGAAGCTTTAGTCAACATGGAACCTGAACCTCTGGAAGTTGCACCACCAACACCCATTCGAGACAGAGCCATTCTGGTGGTCGACAGCTTTATTTCATGTATTGTATTTCCTCTTTTACCAGCAAATGCGTGTGACTTCAAAACATGCATTCAGATGATTCAGCAGTCAGTGCAGTTTGGGGGAAAAGCAACTGAAGATCCTAATACCCACATCAGCAGCTTCCTGGAAGTTTACAACCGAGAAGCTGAAGAAGCAATGAGACTGCGCGTTTTTCCATACTCCTTGAAAGACAGAGCTAAAGATTGGCTACATTCACTACCAGCAGGTTCCATCACAACTTGGAACACTTTAGCCACGGAATTTCTTGCAAAGTACTTTCCACCAGCCAGAACTGGAAAGCTGAGGAATGACATCACATCCTTTGTACAACAAGACTCAGAAACTCTCTATGAAGCTTGGGAAAGGTACAAAGATTTGCTCCGTAAATGTCCTCACCATGAGATTCCAAAATGGCTTCAAGTCCAAACTTTCTATAATGGACTTTCTGGACTGATGAGAACCACAATCGATGATGCTATTGGAGGACCTTTAATGGCAAAAGGAGAAGATCAAGCCTGGGACCTAATCGAAGAAATGACCAACAACAATTCCTTGTGGCCAACAGAAAGGAGCATGATCCAAAGAATTGCAGGAATTTATGAAGTTGGAGCCAATACAGCAGTCAACGCCAAAATGGATTAGATATGTAAATTCATGGAGACTCTCAGCACTCAAAGCAACATTGGAGCCACAAGTTCACCATATGAAGTAGCACCAGAACCAAACTAACTTGAAGAGACGGTGAATTATGTCAACAATTTCAACAGACAGGGGACCAATCCATATTCCAACACCTACAACCCATCTGAGCTCTCTTTTTAGCTCAGTTATAGCTCCTCTTTGAGTTAGATTTAGCTCTTTATTTCATAGATTTATTGAGTTATATCTCTTCGGAGTTAGTTCGGAGATAGCAAGAGGTAGCTCAGAGTTGGAACAAAGAATGCTAGAACATGCTAAGGAGAGAGAGTGACTCACTAGTCGTGAGGCACGAACGGGGAAGAAGAGCGAAGCGAAGCGAAGCGGGAGCAGCGTAATTTTATACTTCCTTCCAGGACTGGACTCAATTTTCTAAAACCAGTGAAGATATTTGCAATTCTCTTCTCAATGTCGTGTCAGCTGAGGGAATAGTTTACAGGCAAGTTACATTTGCTGTGGAACCAGTCGAGGCTGGTCAAGATCAATAGGCCAAGGTACTTTGAAAGCCTTCCAATTGGAGTTCCCTTTGTAAGCCCTGCTCTCGGAAAGTTCCCTGCCAGCCGTAATACCTTGCGAAGCCCTAGGAGTTTCGATTTCTTCTTACTTAGTAGAATGGCAACCCTTGGAGTTCGATCCAAACAAAAGCAGAATGCCGGAAAGCAAATCCAATTCAATCTTGACTTCCTTTTTACTTCTAGGCTTTTACCCGAGTTGCAGAGAAGAAAGAGATGAGATTGACCAAATCGGAATTCTGAATACTGTAAATTATCATGCGTACTTCCCGGCTATGACTGATTGATGAGCCTTCTATCTCCTTCGGTCAAGCCACAGGGAGAAGTTTGGTAGTTACTTGGAGGGGCAGCATTTGCCACACCAGAATCAGCCTTTGAACCCGAGCCTTCAGCAGTAAGGGAAGCTTCTCTTTGAGCGAAGCAGTTGCTCTTGCCTCGCAAAATCGGCTAAGGAAGGGCTAAGTTTTCCATTCCTCATGCATGGCATGGCAAACCCTGTGACGACTTCGGTTCTTATTTCTTTCTCCCGGTCAAAAACCAACTTCATTAGTCGTCTGTATTTCCTCCTTATGGTGTTCAGTGGCTCGACCGGACCCACGTCCTTTCGAAATCATCCATCCATCCCAAACGCCTACTCAAAACTAAGAGGGGGCGGGAACGGGAACAAGAAGTTGTTGCGGTGCCAGTAGGGGATAATCAATAGAGTAGGATTGGCTCCAACCGGATGAGAATAAGCCCATCTCTGCTGCAGTTGCACGGCAAGGGAAGGGCAGTTCGGAAAAGCCTAGCAGACGGGACAGGTTGGAGGAATCATCCCAATTTTTCCTGGAGCAACAATTCAGGGCAAAAGAATTTTCCACCACTTGGATTCCAGCAACAGAACAAAAGCCAGGAACATGAAAAAGAACCAGAAATGAAATAATGGATTGCAGAGATGTTCAAAAAGCAACAACCAGCATATTGTGGGACACCAAAACTGGGCGACGTATGATGTTCCGGGCTCACGGACCGATTGGGAGTACGGAGTAGCCCGCAGGGGACTAAACTGGAGAATAATGGAGTCGCCACCCGGTGTGAACCGAGACAAAGATTTAAGGCCGCACTCACCCCTCGCAAGGAAAGACCTCAAACCGTTAGGTTCGGAATGGTCCATTACTTATGCCACTTATAATAAAATGATTTGTGCAATAATTTAACCAAGCCTAAGCAACATATTTCCAAGGGTATTCTACTTTTAGGTTCACATGCATGAAAGTAATCATCATAAATACAAGGCTCATATCTAAGTTTGCATATAACCTATGTCTGAATTTACATACATAAAGATAAATATAGCTAGCATGCGATGTCATAAGCACATTATATTCGATCATAGGCATACCAGTAGATAATTATAATAACGTATGAAAGTAAATTGGAATAACGGCGAACATGCAATAGCACATGGCAATCTCATTAACATACTTCGATCATGTAACATGGAAAACAAAGAACAACCTAGACATAATGCAAATTCCAAATGCAAAATAAATGACTAATCATGCTTAAGGGCCAAGTAACATACAAACGGTCTAATCATGCTTGAATACCATCTCATGAACACATCAAATAGATAAATGCAGGGATACAAATAGAGTGATTGATTACATGACACAAGAGAAATCACCTAAGGAACAATTATGCATGACATGTGATGAAAAGGACTCAGTTCAGTGTATACGCGTTCGTGTAGCGTTCGAAAACGTGTTCGAACTGTAAACAGAAGGTTCGCATTCGTGTAGCATTTGATAACACGTTCGAACAGGACTAGACCTGATGAAACAAAACACATTCGCATTCGAGTAGCGTTCGTAAACGCGTTCGAAAGGTAAACAAAAGGTTCGCGTTCGTATAGCATTTGAGAATGCGTTCGAACGGGACCAGACCTGATGCATGATAAAACAAAGGAAATATGTGACCGTTCGAGTAGCGTTAGTAAACATATTTGAACGATAAACAGAAGATTCGCGTTCGTAAACACGTTTGAACGAACTGAGACAGAAAACATGCATTTGTGCGGCGTTCTGAAACGCGTTCGAATGGGGTTACAGCAGTGACCTCAAAAAATAGTAAACAACATGACACATACATGAACGGGTCAATAGATGACACTTAATAAATAATAACAGGCTACAAGGCGCGGCAAAGCATCGTGGTAAGGATTTTAACCCCTCGAAACGGAGGACCTTTAATCCCACTTACTAAGCCCATGCGGAATAACATAATGCACATAAAAATAAAGACAATGATATCGGACTTTGTATACCCGATTGAACACATCTTACATTCAACCGAATATACGTCATCCGGCGCGGCAAAGCATCGTGGTAAAGGATTTTAACCCCTCGAAACGGAGGACCTTTAATCCAACTTACTAAGCCCATACGCTAATATCATAATGCATAAAAAAATGAAGACATAGATATCGGACTTTGTATACCAGGATGAACACATCTTACATTCAACCGAATATACGTCATCCGGCGCGGCGAAGCATCGTGGTAAAGGATTTTAACCCCTCGAAATGGAGGACCTTTAATCCCACTTACTAAGCCCATACGCTAATATTATAATGCATAAAAAAAATAAAGACAACGATGTCGAACTTTGTATACCCAGTTGAACACATCTTACATTCAACCGAATATACGTCATCCGACGCGGCGAAGCATCGGGGTAAAGGATTTTAACCCCTCGAAACGGAGAACCTTTAATCCCACTTACTAAGCCCATGCGCATCACATTCTTACATAGACAAATAACATACAGAAATTAAATAACGATAATAAACAAATCAAGATAACATGAAAAAAAAATGTGCCGTATACTCTAGTGGTACTTGGAGTTGTATCCCGAGTACAGATCATACTACCGTCCATTCGGAATCAGCTATGAAATTTATATCCGGGTTTCCATCCTATATACCACAAGAGGTGACACATTTTCCATTTTATTCAAAACCACAACATGCATCCATAAACGACTCTCATACGAAATAAATAACTAAAACAATTAAAAGATGAATAATAAATAAATAAATAAAATGCCATCAGGTCTAACCTTTTATGTCGACTCTCGAAAGTACCGTACATGGTCGTCGGAATGGTGGATGCTCCATAACTCCTCTGGTTCACTGGTTCAACATTTTCTCTCGTTGTTTTGCTGTTCAATACCGTTTTCACTCCGTTTCGCTACTGTTTTGCTACTGTCTTACTGCTGATTTTCGGTCAATGTGTTTGTTGTATTTAGGGGCTGTTTTGGATGTTTTTTTGAAGTTTTAAGGTGTAGTTTTGGTTACTATTTTAGGGATTAAAAGTGCAATTTTTTTGTTACTGTTTTAGGTGATTTTCGGTAATATGGGGCTGTGATTTTCGGTAGCTTGGCTTTCTGTTCGGGGGAGTGTTTCCATGGTGGTTTGTGCGACAATGGAGATGGTGTTTTGGGTTGTGATTTTATGGCAATGGAAGGGGATTTTTTGGTGATATGCTCGGCAATAGAGAGGAGAATAAGATAAATTTTTTTGCTTGTTATTCTTTGTGTATGCGTGAGAAAGAGAGGGGAGTGTCTTGGTTTTGGGTCTCTTTTATAGACAAAGGGGGTGGGTGAATCCTTGCTTGACAAGGAAGGGATTTGTGTATTAAAGGAGGATATGATTTGGTGTTAAACAAGGAAAACAAAAGATTGATTGGGGACAAGATTTGGTTTAATTAGGAAGTTCATATATTTAATTTGTTTTGATTAGGCATACAATTTGTTTTGTTAGGAATATAATATTTTTGATTGATTTTAATTAGGCATGTGAGTTTTAGATTTTATTTAATTTTGTCATGTGTTAAATATGTATTTTATTAATTGGGATGTGTTTTATGGGCTTTGGTGGGCTAATTGGGCTTGGATGTGAGGCTAGCAGCAAAACCAGAAATACTGACACCGTTCGAACGCTGATTCGAACGCTATACGAACGCCCACAATCTACTTGACGTTCGAACGTGGTCACGAACGCAGCACGAACGAAAACAGTGAACTTGTGAAATGAATCTGATGACATACTTATTCTGAATTTCCCATTCCGACGTCTGTTTCCCGTGACTTCCGTGACTTAAAAGGTAGTGTCTCCAAATGAGACTCATCATAGGGACTTATATGCAAAAATGCAGTGCCTACAGTCGCCCCCACTTTGATGGGACTTGTGTAATGTGTAACAGTGACAATCCTATCAAAGTTATGCAATGCGTTTTCACTTACCTGGCTCGCCAGCTGCCACCTAACTTACCTGCTGTCTCGAACTGAGTTGATGATGCAGTGGACCTCAATCCTGGGACACATCCCAATAGCTGCAACCGAAAACGGGGGCCTCGACCCTGGGACACATCCCAATACCGCTGACAAAGTTAGGCCTCGACCCTGGGACGCATCCCAATACCGCTGACAAAAGGTGGGCCTCGACCCTGGGACGCATCCCGAAACTGATGATACAGTGGACCTCGATCCTGGGACGCATCCCAATAACTGCAACTGATATATGTGTTGACGTGGGCCTCAACCCCGGGACGCATCCCCAAGACTGCTGCTAGCATTGATGTGGACCTCGCCCCATGGGATGTATCCCAAAACTGATGCTGGTATGTTGATGCTTCTAATTGGCTTGTCTTTGCCGCCTTCTCTTTTCTTCTTCAAAACCTGTGAATACAAAACAAACACAAAAATTAATGCCAAAATGTGTTACGTGTATGCATGCATGCATGAGTTTCCTTATCCCGTCGGGTTAGGTCTTCTGCCAAGTTTTCTCTTTCTCAGGTAAAATATTGCTTCAATCTGTCCATGTTGATCGGCTCAGTGAACTCATTACCTTCCAAGTCTGACAGTCTCACTGCCCCATTTCCCATTACTTTCTGCACTATGTAAGGTCCTTCCCAGTTAGGTCTGAACTTTCTTATTGGGTCTGTCGTCGACGGCCTCGACTGCTTAAGTACCAAATCACCCTTTCTGATCTTAGTATGACGCACCTTCTTGTTGAATGCTCGGGCTAGTCTCTTCTGATATATCTGCATGTGATGCAATGACTTCATTCTCTTTTTATCTAGCAGTGCTAACTGTTCAAACCTCTGTGCGGCCCATTCTTGCTCAGGTAACTCTATTTCTGCTAATACCCTCATTGACTGTATCTTAACCTCCACTGGCAGTACTGCTTCCATTCCATAGACCAAAGAGTAAGGTGTGGCTCCCGTCACTATTCTTACTGATGTTCTGTACCCCTACAAAGCATACGGTAGTTTGTCAGCCCAATCCTTGCAGTTCTCTGTCATCTTGGCCAAAATTGTCTTTATTGTCTTGTTGGCTGCTTCGACTGCCCCATTTGCCTGCGGCCTGTAAGGTGATGACTTGTGATGGCCTATCCCGTACTTCTGCAACATTGCCTTTGTCTCTCCCTGAAACTGAACTCCGTTATCTGTAACCACATGGTGTGGCATACCATACGACATATGAGATTCCGGGTTATAAACTTTGCCATTTGCTTCGCTGTAACATTGCGGAATGACTCGGCTTCCACCCACTTTGAGAAATAATCTACTGCCACTACCATGAAGCGATGCTTATTCGATGCATTCGGTTGAATCTCTCCAATCATATCAATTCCCCATGCTGACAAAGGCCACGGCTCTGACAACCCGTGTAACTCTGTGTGTGGCAAATGATTCAAATTACCATGTCCAACTATTTAATCAACGATTTCGGTACTATTTATTATAATGATTATAATATTCCAACTATTTAATCAACTATAAATAATAGATTAAAATTCAATTATATTGATTACTATAATCCAATTATAAAATCAACTATAAATGAATAGTTTGAATATATAGTCCAACTATTTATTAAAACAACAATTTAAATATTAGTCCAACTAACATTTAATTTATTTGACGAATTGATATTTGTTGAGCCCGTATGGCGAGTAATTGAACGAGTATTGCAAATTCAATTCTTGCCTCCCACTATTTTTCGGCGAGCCTCTAACCTTCTGTCGAGTACTCGGGAAACCGCGTTTCCTAGTGGGCTAGGATCCCGTTAAATATCACACAATCTTGACTTTGGCCAACAAATTGTATGATAATTAACTTGGTAGATCTCTAAGATCAATTGGATCCAATCCAATTACTAGATCCGGTAGGGGGACTCCAAGTCCGAAACATATATCTTATATATGCCAATATATCCAATATATTACCTAACCTTTTCCTCTAAATCAACTAAGCCTTGGCTTTGGCACAAAAAACTTAGTGATCCCAGTCAAGCGCGACCCATTGACCATGGAAAGCTTCGTAATCAATGTCGATGGACAAGAAGTGGTCTTGACTTTGGCCAACAAACCACAACTTGGACAAGACTCTGATATGGAACAAAGATCTCGTGATTCAAACACATCTTCGACAGACAAAGGCCTTGACTTTGGCCAACAAGCCAATGCCAGTCTCGGATCTTAAGTGAGAATCACTCAATGGAAGGAAAGACGCTTAATATTTTGCGAGGGTTTTTCGAGTGCAAATTGGCAACCAATTTATTATCTTTGTTAAGGTCTCATCATCATACACCCTTAAACATGCATTCTAAACACATAATAAAGCGCATATGATAAAATAATAATGATATGCGGATGGATACTTTACACATTGATCCTAGATCAAATCTCTCCATTTCTCTCTCCCGCTAGCACATGTATTACTTCTACCCGTTACACTACACTTCTAAAGAAACCTCATTTGCATTGAGGGGAATATGTGAGAAGAGAATACAAAGAATATGGAGGTGATAAGGCTGGACACGCAGGTCCAAATTAATAAATCAAATTTATTACAACAATTTCTAAAATTGTCCCACCCATCTAATATCCATTCGATATACATTATTCATGCATCGTAACCACGTATTCACAGAAGCATGTTATCAATCAATCTAATCAAATTAATTAATCTGATAATCAGTGATCATCCAATGTTCAAACAACGATTTGATTTTGCGTGAGTCAAACTCGTTTTGCGAATAAGTACTCAAAGTACAAATTCTCGAATTAAATTAAACTACACAATTCAATCCATTTCAATTTGTATTTAATTCTAATTCACTATTTAATTCCAAATTAAATATTACACTTTAATAATAAACCTTTTACGACTTAAATTCCAAATTTAATCGCAACGGGTCTCAAAGCCCGATTAACGTCCAACGTCAATTTAATTAAAGTCCAATGGGCTTTTAATTAATTTCTTAAGGCGTGGACTTTTGGTCAACTCGGGTCAAACCGAATAACCAAAATCCAATCCGGGAGTTACCCCATAATCCCAGAAATCAATTTTGGCCCATTAGGCCCAATTAAACTTTAAAGGTCCATTTGTCGCATTTGGGCTTTATGGATGCGGTTTTGGGCCCAATTGGATCCAATCCAATTTGCCTTAACCCAACTTTGTACAACAAAGCCCAATAAGCCCATTTACAACATTAAAGGCCCAAATCCAATTTTAAGCCCATTTAATCAAACACAAAAATTCCAAATTTAATGTTTAATTAAACTAAAGTGTATTAACATAATTAATCGCCCAAATCAATATTTCCAAAACACCAAATTAGTACTAATTAATCATGCCATCAATATTAAAACATGTCCAACACATTTTAACAAAAATCAAACCCAATTACATGCTCAATGACTCTCGGCAATTTGGGGATTTTAACGTCCGATTCGAATTCAATCCAATTAATTCCACAATCGACATTAAATCATATTCCCGAATGATTTCCAATACATCCAATGATCAAAAATCAAAATTCCAAGACATCAAAATAGGGCATCACATTCGGCCAACACCAAATTTTGGGGCAAATTTGTTCCAAACAATTTTTAATCAAATTGATCCAATCAATCATCAATTGAAACACATTTAAGCATACTAATTCATCCAATTTCATTAACCATGCTCAAAATCAAGTTTGCCCAATTTTAACCGTAAACATTTTTCATGCTTTTTAACCATGCTCTGATACCATTGTTGGAGATTATCTAGGTCCCAAGGATCATAAATCAAGCATGAACATGTGTGAATACATTCGAGGAAGTCACGGAATACTTACATCGATCGGTTTGAGCGACGCGGAAGCAACAAAAACGAAATCTGCTCGGCAGTGGACTGCTCACGGCAGTGCAGTGAATTTCCTCACTGGTTTCAGTTTTGATCACCAAGAATCAAGCTCCAAGCTTTGCGAAACGATTCCCGGCTCATGGGTGGACTTCCCTATCACCTCCGCATGTCTCTCGGAGTGCTAGCTCTCTTGATTTTTGCCACAAAAATCCACACTTGCTTCCTTCTAGCTCACGGTTTTTGAGCTGAAAAACAGAAGAGAAAAAGCCCTCCATGGGCGTGAGAGTTGGAGAAGAAATGGAGGAGAGAGAGAGATAAATGTGTAATTGGTATTTGGTAAATCATTTTCCAAAAACATATACCAAATATTTGCTTTAAAAAGTCAAACAATTAAAGCTTTCAACCACCACATCAATCAATCAATCAATCACATCAATCAATCAAATTGTCACATCACTCAAAGTGACATGTGATTTGACGCTTGATGTGACTAGCGATTTGACGCTTGATTTGACTTGCGTGCCGCACTCGAATTCGAAATGCGAATGCGCTCGCAAATAATCCTGGGCTCGGGTTCGCTAATTCCAAATTAACGAATTTTCCGTTGCGTCGTAATTAAATGATTACGCCTAGCGAAATCACTATTCATGTCGCTAATGAATTAATTCTAAATTAATTCGTTCGCCCGAATTAAAATCTAATTTCAATTCCGCTTCGAAATCCAATTTCGTTTAATATATCAAATATATTAATTTATCGATTAATTCCAAATTAATCGTTCTCTCTCTTTAAATGATATTTTATCCCAGATAAAATATCTCCGCAATTAATCCCAGATTAATTTTCTCTCTCATCTAATTAATCCCACATTAATTCTATTTCTCTCTTTTTATTAATCCCAGATTAATTAAAGTGCGAGTCATACGTCATCGGTGAATCTTCGGGAATCGACCCATGAGATCCCCGGATATGTTGGTAGTAAATTCGGTCGTCAGACTATCCGAACACGTAAGTACCTCGTACTAAGTTTATACCGAATTACAAGACAAGGTTGGCCTCGAGCAAAGCGCCATGCCTACCCAATTCTCCAGAAATATCCTTATAGGAATAAAGGATCTATATCAGGCGTAGTATACGTAGTATTGCGTATTTCTGTCCAGTATCAGATGATCACATGCAAGGCTTGGGGCTGGTACAGTGTCTGCCCCGTACGAAGCATATATCGGATTACGAGCAACTAGTCTCTTTAATATCGGATAATCATGACCAAGTCATATTATCCCGACGGTTGCAACCTTATATAGAGAACCAGTTATGTATCCTTGCGCGATTATCAACTCCATATGACTGGAGTGACACTTCCGTCTTGACATCACACCCAACACACTGCGATTCTCAATATACCCAGCATTGGCGTACACAGAACCTGTTAAAGCCCTGGACGACCTCAACCAAAGTATATTGATTGTCGTAAGTATTAGCGGTGCAAGTCTCAGGTTAAGACCAAATACACCTACCTTGATTTCAGACTTCCATAGACACATAGTCATACTACCAATGGAATTCCGAGGGGGTCTATCCAGAGCGAAGCCGTTTCCCGTACCATCGGTGAAACACAACCTCCTATTACACTTGCATGAGTATCCTATACCCAAATATATGAGAAATATGCCGTTGTGCCCTCACAACGCGCACAAGTGTAATACTAGTCTTTTACGCATTCATCGATGTCCAATCTCGATAATGCTCTGACTAGGGATATTTAATGATTTATCCTTCGTGGATTGATATTGTCTCATATCATTCTCAATCCAGGAACAAATCACAGGGACCTCCTATCATTTATATATCTAGGTGATCTAATCACAAATGATAAGAGTGCAATCTCCTTTGTCACATAGTTAATTTGTACAACAACACCATGATCTGTACAAATAGTGACGCTATGGGTCATAATTGTCCAACAAGAAACTCTGCTACGGCTCACCCCTTGATCACTTTGGAAGTGAGGTACTCAATGTCAAACTCTGTCAGCAACACTAACCATCTGCCCAATTTTCCCACTAGCGAAGGCACTGAATGCAGATATTTCAAAGGATTCTCTTTTGCCACTACCTGGGTCTTGTAAGATTGGAAGTAATGCCGTAATTTTCTGGATGCCCATACTACTGCCAAACAGATTTTCTCTACTTCTTGATAGCGGGCTTCATACGGAAGCATTTTCTTACTGAGATAGTAGACTTCATGCTCTACCCCGGTCTCATCTGTCTGCACCATCATTGCCCCCAGTGCTTCTGATTCAATAGCCAAATACAGTACCAAGGGTCTGCCAAGTCTCGGAGGTTTCAAAACAGGAGGCTTCACCAAATATTCCCTGATCTTGTCGAAGGCTGACTGACACTGCTCATTCCATTTCACTGGCTGGTCCTTTCTCAACAGTTTGAAGATAGGCTCACACACTAATGTCAACTTGGCGATGAACCGACTGATATACTGATTTTTCCCAGGAATGCTCTAACCTCTTTCTCTGTCTTCGGCGCCGTCATCTCAGTAATTGCCTTGATTTTCTTTGAATCTACTTCTATTCCTCCCATTCATACTGTATGTCCCAGTAATTTTCCTGATGTTACCCCAAACACATATTTCTTAGGATTCAACCGTAGGTTGTACTTATCGACCCTCTGAAGGAACGTCTCCAGTGCTTATATGTGCCCGATTCTTGTCTCTGATTTCACCATCATGTCATCCACATACACTTCAATCTCTTTGTGCATCAGATCGTGGAACAATGTAGTGGCCATCCGCTGATAAGTAGCTCCTGCGTGTTTGAGCCCAAACGACATTACCTTGTAACAATAAGTACCCCACTCTGTGACGAAGGTAGTTTTGTATTTATCTTCCTCAGCCATAAGAACCTGATTATACCCTGAAAACCCATATGCAAATGAATACATGGCAGATAAAACTGCACTATCAACTAGTACATCAATATGAGGTAGAGGAAAATCATCTTTCGGACAAGGCTTGTTGAGATCTCTGTAATCCATACACATTCTGACTTTCCCGTCTTTCTTCAGCACTGACACAACATTTTCCAACCACTCAGGATACTTCACTACTTCCAGGAACCCCACATCTATATGTTTCTTAACCTCTTCTCTGACCCTCTCGGCCCACTCAGGTCTCATCCGTCGAAGTTTCTGTTTCACTGGCTTCATATTCGGATAAGTTGGTATTGTGTGTTGGGCAATGCTTCTGTCTACCCCAGGCATGTCCTCATAGGACCAAGCAAATACTTTGGCATATCTGACCAATACTTCTTCTAATTTCTCCCGCTCTTCAACGGTAACTTCACTTGCAATCAGAATTTCCTTGGGGTTCTCAGGCGTGCCCAAGTTAAATGCATTCGTTCTGGTGGAGCTGATATCAAATATACTCAAGTCATGCAAGTTGGAGGAAAAAGACTCGGGCAAATAAGCAAAATGATTGTCTTTATTGCTAATAAATGTGGGAGTACACTCAAATAAATCAGGAAGATAAATGTCTTCATCATCAGCAGATACTTTATCCTCCGCAACCAGGTTCTTCTCAGACTTCTTATCTTCTTCGAAAGTCAGGCTCTCCAACTTCATCAATTCTCTTCCTCCACAACTTCTTCGGTCAACGGCTTCTTACCCAGCATCTCTTGGAAGATCTCAAGACCAGGCACCATAATTCTGTTAACTTCTATTGGTTCGGGCTCACCTTGATACCTTGAAGCCTTCACAAAGCATTCCATCAATTTCAACCCTTTCTTTTTAACCTTCGGCTTTTCCCCTTCAGATTTGTACCCCAAACCCCTCCGAGTAGTATGTCCTCTAAAGTCTGGCAGTTTTGAACCCTCACCCGGCTCGAACTTCATTTTTCCCATGATCTTAACTACCTTAGGATCCACCCATTCCTCAAAAGTTGCTGACACTTGGAACCTCGTGAAAGGTTGTATTTCTAAAGCAGCCACATCATTGTCTACCTCAGCTCGGATGGTGACAATCTCTCCCCAATAAGGGAACTTAATCATATGATGTAGAGTGGAGGGCACGCCCCCAAGCTTATGAAACCAAGGCCTTCCCAACAACAAGGCAAAAGTGGCTGAGATATCCAGCACTGTGAACTGAACTTCGTCCCCAATAGGACCAACCTTGACCGCTGCTACAAATGTACCCTCAACTCCTCGCTTACTGTCATCATAAGCCTTGATAGTCATACTAGAGGGATCCAGATCTGTTGTCTTTATACCCAGCTTGGCCAAAATCTTCAAGGGGCACACATTATGGATGAGCCATCATCCACCATCACACAAGAGGTCCTTTTACCCCTCACTTCAGCTCTGATAAACAAATGTCTATTATGATTTCTCCCCTCAGCTGGGAATTCTTCCTCAGAAAAAGGGATTGCCTGCAAAGCCTCCTTTTGCACTGACCCAACAAACATTGAGGGGTCGGCATCCTTCGTCACCACTATCTTGCTTAAGGCCTCAACCATGGCCCGCATGTGCTCCTGAGATGCACACAACAAATCCCAGATACTCACTTGTGCTCGGGTTTTCCTCAACTGCTGCAGCATTACATCTCCCTCGGCATTTTCTGTATTCTCAGCCACTTCTCTACCCTCTGATAACACTCATTTACTCTTCTCAGTCATATCATTGTAGAAACGCCCACTGCGTGTCATCCCCCTCACTTCTTCTTCATCACTACTGGAGAAGTCTTCCCAGAAATTACAGAGTGGTAATTTGGTAGGGGATTTTAGTGTGTGTTGGGGCGTTCTATTTTAGGGTCGGGTATCTTTTTGGAGTCTATAAGGTCCTGGATTTCATGGCGAAGGCGGGCACAATTGTCAGTGACATAGCCTTTCTGTTGGTGGAAGTGACAGTATTGGCTCATGTTGAGATATGGTGGTGGAGGGTTGGGAAGTGGTTTGTTCTCCAGGGGTTTCAGAAGTCATTGTCTTTTTAATTTCTCCAGCACTTTAGACAAGGGTCTCCCTAAGTTGGAGAATCTCTTATTCCAGATGGCAGCAATCTCCGCAGAAACAGGTTTGGTACCTGATGTTCCCCCAATAGGCCTCCTACTTAGGCCATAAAACTTCATGTTCTATGCTTCTTCTTCTTCAATATCCATGACAGTTTCCCTCAATTGTCGGAAGTAATTGATCATGGAGGTCATCCTCCTCAGTTTCCCATAGATGTTGGGCTTGGTGCCCTTGATAATCATCTTAATTTGATCCTTCTCTGAGGGCCGAGTCTGCATCTTTAGGAGCTGGCTTCTCCAGCGATCTACATGCTCTTTGAAGCTTTCTTCCGGCTTCTGCTTAGTGTTCTCCAAATCTCGGAGTGACAAATCAATTTCGAGATCTGTAACATATTGCTTCAGAAAAGCATCAGCCAGTTCCCTCCAATCTTCCCTAATCTTCTTCTCAAGGCTGTGATACCAGACTACCGGTGCTCCCTCGAGTGACATCCCAAACATTTTATGCACTTGACGCTTGGATAAACCCACTGAACTCATAACTGAAACATACTGTCGGAGATGGACCCTCGGATCCCCATTCCTGTTGAACTTAGCCATATCCGGCATCTTGAACTGAGCTGGAAACTGTTCTTCGAAGGTCATTGCCTCATAATCTAACAACTCTTCATGTTTACCCCTCATTTTGCGGGTAACTGTTTCAACCTGATCCCGAAGCTTCTGAAATTCTGCCTGAGACCCGATCACTCTGCCTGTTGCATACTCTGCCATGTCGTCATCAAAAGCGGGGATATCATCCCCCAACCCACTCGGAGGCTCCTCACGCCTCACATTCTCAGAATTCCCCCCACCACGAGGTACAGCCATACCAGCCACAACAGTAGTCAAGGCTTGCAACTGTTCAGTAATTTTGGCAAGACCGTTTTCCAACTGATCTATCCGGGATACCTCATTATCGGATGTACTCATATCTGTTACCGGTCTTTTAGTGAGTCTTCCCTCTTTCCTAACCCAACAGGAATCTATGATGTCTTTTATAGACATAGATGGTGTTAACAGGATATATGTATGCATGAGATGAATGAGATGCATGCGATACAAGGAATATATCAACTCATTAAAACTTTCACACAAATTGGCCCATCATCATTATAGAAGCTTTTGGGCTAACTGTCAATGGAGTGAACACGTCCCAGTTTAAATGGCCCAACAAGTTCACATCTTATGGCAAGAAGTCCAACCGTAACCAAATGATAATGTTCGTAAACATATAATGGCCCATTGGCGTTTTAGAAGCTTTTGGCCCAATCATCATAAGATACGTTCTTGTCCCAGTTTAAATGGCCCAACAAGCCCATACCTCATGACAAAAGGTCTGAATGGATCCAAATGACAATGTTCCCAAACACAAGCATACAGAAATAATTTCTACAGAGTGGCCCATCAATATTTAAGAAGCTTTTGGCCCAATTTCCATCAGATACGAACTCGTCCCAATTTAAATGGCCCAACAAGTTCACATTTCTGACAAGAAGCCCAACTGCATCCAAATGAGGATGGTCCGCAAACACAAGGAAATAGTTGCTATAGGCCATATAACCACGGTCTACATGTGGGTTTGCAGGAGTGTAGATAAAGACTCTCGCTGGTGAAGGATTGCCCACAACTAGGTCTCCCCACTCAAGGGTTCGAGCGACCAAGTGAGCGCACATTTTTTATACCTTACAGTACGTGCCAACGAGTTATGGTGTGTGACTGACTGTCAGATGGATTTCCCGTTGTAGATTCCCCAGATGGAGGGTGGAGCGAGGCTCTCTTAAGTACCCAAGCCTCTTAGGCTCTTATCGCTTAGTGACAGGAATAAACAACGAGTCCTCCAAATTAGTCCATCACAATAGGCTACAAGCAAATGATTATCTAGGTGCCTTCACAACTTTTCCTTATAGAAATGTAGTGAATAAAGGAAGACACCAAACCATTACCCAGCCTTAAAAGTGCCTTTGATTAAACCCCTTTTAACCCACAGTAGACATGGTTAATTAAAGAAGAAATCATAATATTACAAGACATTATTTCGGGGCCAATTCTCTATCCCTAGTTGAGTCACCAGACTGTGAGACACAGAAACTGGGCGACGCATGCTGTTCCGGGCTCACGGCCCGGTTCGGAGTACAGAGTAGCACGCGGGGGACTAAACCGGAGAATAATGGAGTCGCCACCCAGTGTGAATCAGGACAAAAATTTAAGGCCGCACTTACCCCTCGCAAGGGAAGACCTCAAACCGTTGGGTTCGGAATGGTCCCTTACTTATGCCACTTGTAATAAAATTATTTGTGCAATAATTTAACCAAGCCTAAGCAACATATTTCCAAGGGTATTCTACTTTTAAGTTCACATGCATGAAAATAATCATCATAAATACAAGGCTCATATCTAAGTTTGCATATAACCTATGTCCAAATTTGCATACATAAAGATAAATACGGCTAGCATGCGATGTCATAAGCACATTACATTCGATCATATGCATACCCGTAGATAATAATAATCACGTATGAAAGCAAATTGGAATAACGGCGAACATGCAATAGCACACGGCAATCTCATGAACATACTTCGATCATGTAACGTGGAAAACAAAGAACAACCTAAACATAATGCAAATACCAAACGCAAAATAAATGACTAATCATGCTTAAGGGCCAAGTAACATACTAACGTTGAGTGGCTTTGTCAGTTTTCTGGTGCCTCTTTATATCATCTTCTGGTTCGTCTGTCCTTTGCAGCGTCAGTTTACCATATTTGGAGGGAAAGGAATGCTCGCACTCATGATATGCCTCTTAGGCCAGTTTCTGTTCTTCTATATGATATTGTTTTTGATGTTCGGAATCGTGTTAGTTCTTTACGTAAGGTGACTCCATCTTATGACAATAAATGGCTTCACCTTTCGTGGCACTTGCCCGATGACATCTTTAGTTGATCTCTTGTAGCCGTTTGGCTTTCTTCTAGGAGGGCATGTCCTCTCTAGATCCTGGGGGATGCCCCTTTGCTCTTGTATAGTTTTCTTTTGGTTATAATACTTACCTTATCCAAAAAAAAAACATACTAACGGTCTAATCATGCTTGAATACCATCTCATGAACATATCAAATAGATAAATGCAGGGAAACAAATAGTATGATTGATTACATAATACAAGAGAAATCACCTAAGGAACAATTATGCATGACATGTGATGAAAAGGTCTCAGTTCAGTGTATGCGCATTCGTGTAGCGTTCGAAAACACGTTCGAACGGTAAACAGAAGGTTCACGTTCGTGTAGCATTTGATAACATGTTCGAATGGGACTGGACCTGATGAAAGAAAACACATTCGCGTTCGAGTAGTTTTCATAAACACGGTCGAACGGTAAACAGAAGGTTCGCGTTCGTATAGTGTTTGAGAACGCATTCGAACGGGACCAGACCTGATGCATGATAAAACAAAGGAAATACGTGCGCGTTCAAGTAGCATTAGTAAACGAGTTCGAACGGTAAATAGAAGGTTCGCGTTCGTATAGCATTCGTAAACACGTTCGAACAAACTGAGACAGAAAACATGCGTTCGAACGGGGTTACAGCAGTGACCTCAAAAAAACAGTAAACAACCTGACACATACGTGAACGGGTGAATTAATGACACCTAATAAATAATAACGGGCTACAAGGCGTGGCAAAGCATCGTGTTAAAGGATTTTAACCCCTCGAAACGGAGGACCTTTAACCCCCACTTACTAAGCCCATGCGATATACATAATGCACATAAAAATAAAGACAATGATATCAGACTTTGTATACCCGATTGAACACATCATACATTCAACCGAATATACGTCATCCGATGCGGCAAAGCATCGTGGTAAAGGATTTTAACCCCTCGAAACGGAGGACCTTTAATCCAACTTACTAAGCCCATACGCTAATATCATAATGCATAAAAATATAAAGACAATGATATCGGACTTTGTATACCAGGTTGAACACATCTTACATTCAACCGAATATACATCATCCGGCGCGGCGAAGCATCTAGGTAAAGGATTTTAACCCCTCGAAACGGAGGACCTTTAATCACACACCTTTAATCCCACTTACTAAGCCCATACGCTAATATCATAATGCATAAAAAAAATAAAGACAACGATATCGGACTTTGTATACCCGGTTGAACACATCTTACATTCAACCGAATATACGTCATCCGGCGCTGCGAAGCATCGTGGTAATGGATTTTAACCCCTCGAAACGGAGGACTTTTAATCCCACTTACTAAGCCCATGCGCATCACATTATTACATAGACAAATAACATACAGAAATTAAATAACGATAATAAACAAATCAAGATAACATGAAATAAAATATGTGCCGTATACTCTAGTGGTACTTGGAGTTGTATCCCGAGTACAGATCATACTACCGTCCATTCGGAATCAGCTATGAAATTTATATCCGGGTTTCCATCCTATATACCACAAGAGGTGACACATTTTCCATTTTATTCAAAACCACAACATGCATCCATAAACGACTCTCATACGAAATAAATAACTAAAACAATTAAAAGATGAATAAAAAATAAATAAAAAAGTGCCCTCAGGTCTAACCTTTTATGTCGACTCTCGAAATTACCGTACATGGTCGTCGGAAGGGTGGATGCTCTGCAACTCCTCTGGTTTACTGGTTTAACATTTTCTCTCGCTGTTTCGCTGCTCAAGCTACCGTTTTCGCTCCGTTTCGCTGTTGTTTTACTGCTGTCTTACTGCTGATTTTTGGTCACTGTGTTTGCTGTATTTAGGGGCTGTTTTGGATGTTTTTTTGAAGGTTTAAGGTGTAGTTTTGGTTACTGTTTTAGGGATTAAAAGTGCAATTTTTTAGTTACTGTTTTAGGTGATTTTTGGTAATATGGGGCTATGATTTTTGGTAGCTTAGCTTACTGTTCGGGGGAGTGTTTCAATGGTGGTTTGTGCTACAATGGAGATGGTGTTTTGGGTTGTGATTTTATGGCAATGGAATGGGATTTTTGGGTGATATGCTCGGCAATAGAGAGGAGAAGAAGAGAAATTTTTTTGCTTGTTATTCTTTGTGTATGCGTGAGAGAGAGTGGGGAGTGTCTTGGTTTTGGGTCTCTTTTATAGACAAATGGGATGGGTGAATCCTTGCTTGACAAGGAAGGGATTTGTGCATTAACGGAGGATATGATTTGGTGTTAAACAAGGAAAACAAAAGATTGATTGGGGACAAGATTTGGTTTAATTAGGAAGTTCATATATTTAATTTGTTTTGATTAGGCATACAATTTGTTTAGTTAAGAATATAATATTTTTGATTGATTTTAATTAGGCATGTGATTTTTAGATTTTATTTAATTTTATCATGTGTTAAATATGTGTTTTATGAATTGGGATGTGTTTTATGGGCTTTGGTGGGCTTGGATGTGAGGCTAGTAGCAAAACCAGAAATACCGACACCGTTCGAACGCCGATTCGATTGCTACATGAACGCCCGCAATCTGCTTGACATTCGAACGTGGTCACGAACGCAGCTCGAAAGAAAACAGTGAACTTGTGAAATGAATCTGATGACATACTTATTCTGAATTTCCCCTTCCGACGTCCGTTTCCCGCGACTTCCGTGACTTAAAAGGTAGTGTCTCCAAATGAGACTCATCATAGGGACTTATATGCGAAAATGCAGTGCCTACAACAATGTCAAGCCATTACTTTGAAAAGCGGTACTGAGATCAACAAAGATATTGAAATCAAGACATCCATTGAAGAAATTCCAAAAGAAGCAGAGCAACTGACGGAGGAAAAAAAAAAAGAAAATGAAAAAGATCAAATCACTCCACCTCTATCTTTTCCACAACGACTTCAGAAAAAAACTGGACAAGCAGTTTGCTCGTTTCTTGGAGTTTTTCAAAAAGCTGCACATCAACATCCCATTTGCCGAAGCTTTGGAAGAAATGCCCAGCTATGTAAAATTAATGAAAGACATTCTTTCAAGAAAACGGAGAATGGGAGATTACGAGACAGTAGCATTGATGAAAGAATGCAGTGCCATTATTCAAAGGAAACTTCCCCCGAAGTTGAAAGATCCTGGCAGTTTCACTGTCCCATGCACCATTGGAGAACACTATATCTGTAAGGCTTTATGTGACTTAGGTGCAAGTGTTAATTTAATGTCGTTTTCTATTTACAGGAAACTGCAAATTGGAGAAGAAATGCCTACCTCAGTCTCTTTGCAACTTGCTGATCGAACGCTCGCATTTCCGTGAGGAGTCGTTGAAGATGTGCTGGTCAAAGTCGACAAACTCATTCTCCCAGCAGATTTCATTATCCTTGACATGGAAGAAGACAAAGATGTACCTATCGTCCTTGGAAGACCATTCTTGGCGACATGACGAACTGTGATTGATGTACAATAATGAGAACTAACTATGAAAGTTTAGGACCAAGAAGTTACTTTCAATGTTTTCAAAGCCATAAAATTCCCGAGCGATTAAAAAGAAGAAGAATGTTTCAGAATTGATGTTGTTTTTTTTTTTTTTGGATAAGGTAAGTATTATAACCAAAGAGAACTATACAAAGAGCAAAGGGGCATACCCCAGGCACTAGAGAGGACAGGCCCTCCTAGAAAAAGCCAAAAGGCTACAAAAGAATCAACAAAAGATGTCATCGGGTAGGTGCCACGAAAGGTGAAGCCATTTATTGTCATAAGATGGATTCACCTTTCGTAAGGAGCTAACACGATTCCGAACATCAAAAGCAATATCATAAAGAAGAGCAGAAACAGGCCGAAGAGGCATATCATGAGTGCGAGCATTCCTCTCCCTCCAAATATGGTAGACTAACGCTGCAAAGGACAGACGAACCAGAAGATGACATAACAGTCTGACACCAATCTCGGCGACTCCAATCTAACCCACATATGGCCAGCACAGACGACCAGACCCTTGAAGAATAGAGGCACTGGAAGAAAAGATGATCAATGTCCTCACTCGAACAACCACAGAGAATACACCGCGAGCAAGCAGAGATGCCAAATCTCATCAGACTGTCCTGAGTACAAAGGCCACCCTGAATAGACATCCAAAGAAGAAAGGAATGACGGGGAATTGCCTTCCGGAACCAAACAACTCGAGACCAATGCAACTGGGGTCTCCTTGACCTCATAGCATTAGAGGCACTATCCACAGAGAATCTTCCGTTTGTATCCTCCTCCCAAACCAGCACATCCTCCCTCAAACTAGAAGGAGACGGAAGATGAGACTGAGCCAAATCAATAAGAGCAGCAGATCTAGATGGGGGCCATTGCCAAGCAGAATCGGAGATAATGGATGCAACTGTAGCCATTCTATCCAAG
>SKCR01050228.1:0-39069 GCA_019454045.1 Zanthoxylum bungeanum | reverse complement strand
TTTAGAGTTGATCACTTATATAAACCCAAAATATGAAAGGTTTGGTGTACAAAATTTGTGAAGAATTCTTTGGGTTTATATAGTGCTCCAAAGACAACAAAATTAATTAAGAATCCGATGTGTGATAAAAGCTAATTTAATCTTAGCCATTGGATCTTAATTTAGTGGTTTAATGAGATTATAAAACCCTAATAATGGGCCGAATTGGAATTCAAAACAAATACAATTTTTTTTACTATTTACATTACTATTCACGTTATTATTCACGTGAATAGTAATTTTTTAAAATTCCATTTCCCAAAGTGCCCCTATCGTCATTCACCATTCCCTAAGCCACTATGGAACCTCATAAATGATCTGTTCAATAATTAAATACATTGAACCATTTATGAACAATTCCTACATCAATCATATATGCTGTTATATTGTACTGTGCACTGTTAACCATTGATTTCGACTTTGTTGCGTGTGACCTTTTGGGTTTTCCTCAAGTTGGACATGAAATGAATCGTGATAATTTAATCGAACATAAATTATCCTCCGATCATATGGTCGTTCGATTTCAATGACCAAGGTTGACATCTAGCAACATGCCAATGGCTCCAAATGAGAAGGAAAGATATATATACACATTCTGTATGCGATTTACATATGATACGGTCCCTCGCCTCACTGTATCCCCACCTATTGACCTAGGGTACGGAAAGTGTCTACCCATATGGTCAAAGATATGATGTTGATAGTGTCATGAATCGTGCTAACCCAGAATCTCACATGATTCTTCCGCTGTGGCCACAGTCTAAAGTACTGATCACACATATCAACCCGCAAACTGGAATACTACTCTTAATATTATCCGAGAGAGTGGCGATTCTCTGTTGTATCTTTACAAACTTCATGTGTTTCAACAAATGACCCAATCATACCCTTATGACCGGATCTTTTGAACCGGGGAAGGAGAATGTCAAAGTTATTTGATCCACACATACGATTGTAAAGACCTCAAGTCTAAGGACTAGTCATATAATCGATACATGAAAGTTCTCACAGACACATGAGATAAACACTCCATATGAAAACTTTCGGCGGTCAGTTCAATGGACACGAGCAACTCTTGCATCCATGTGATACACCAAGCGGACGGATCTCCGCTAGTAGCCTATGAGATCAGCTACCCCACTTAAGGGCAGATCATATCATCATGCTAGTCTCTCCGCTTTGTGAACGCCCAGATTATTCACAAAACTATGACTAGGAACATTTAAGAGTAATGATTCTCATAAGGCGTGGAAGCCATCGTCTTATTACTCCCAGGGCTTTATAACAATGTGATGATGATTCATATAAGTTATGTAAGAATGTATAATAAAGATTGCCATTTTATTAATTAATGAAAATATTACAAATACATGTATATATGGCCCATCCACAAGTTGGGTATAGGGCATATCCCTAACAATCTCCCACTTGCACTATAGCCAACTAGTATGAATCTGGACACCATACTCTCGGGTGTGCCTATCATGCTTTTGTTGAGTCAGCCCCTTAGTCAGAGAATCTGCAAGATTATCTTCTATGGGTATTTTCTCTCAACAATCTCCCTGATGATATGAAATTGCATGAGTACATGCTTGGATTTCTGGTGGGACCTTGGTTCCTTTGATTGAGCAATGGCACCCGTGTTGTTACAGTACATCGTGACGCCATTCTTTATCACGGGAAGCACTTCCAGCTCCGTGATGAACTTCTTTATCCAGACTGCTTCTTTAGCTGCCTCAGATGCTGCAATATACTCGGCTTCAATGGTGGAGTCCGCTGTAGTTGACTGCTTTGAGCTTTTCCAACTTACAGCACCGCCATTTAAAGTAAACAGATATCCTGTTTGCGATCTGCTGTCATCCCTATCGATCTGAAAGCTCGCATCCAGTAACCAATGACTTTCATCTCAGAACAATCTCCGTATGTCAAAAACACATCCTTAGTTCTTCTCAGATACTTGAGGATTGTTTTGACAGCTGCCCAATGTTGCTCACCAGGATTTGCCTGATACCTGCTCGTTATGCTAAGAGCATTAGAGACATCAGGTCTTTATATAGCATGGCGTACATGATCGATCCTATTGTTGAAACATAATGGATCCTACTCATACGCTCTCTATCTGAATGAGTATGCGGACATTGCTCCTTAGATAATTTGATTCCATGACAAGTAGGTAAATTACCTCTTTTGGAATCTTCCAATTTGAAACTTTTCAAAACTTTATCTATGTACGAAGATTAAGAAAGTCCTAATAACCTCTTAGATCTATTACGGTAGATCTTAATGCTAAGGATGTAGGCTGCTTCTCCCAAATCTTTCATGGAGAAATTCTGAGATAACCATTGCTTGGTGGGTTGCATCATTGAATATCATTCCCGATGATTAATATGTCATCGACATATAATACAAGAAATACAACAACACTCCCACTACTTTTCCTGTAAACACAAGGCTCGTCTATATTTTTGATGAAGTCAAATTCTTTGATTGTCTCATCAAATCGTATATTCCAACTTCTGGAGGCTTGCTTGAGTCCATAAATGGATTGTTTAAGCTTGCATATTTTTTATGATCATCCTTAGATGCAAACCCCTCAGGTTGTGTCATATAGACTTCTCTACGAGGTTCCCATTAAGGAAAGCTGTTTTGACATCCATCTGCCAAATCTCATAATCAAAGTGTGTAGCTAGTGCCATTAAAATTTGAATGGACTTTATCATTGCAACAGACGAGAAGGTTTCGTCATAGTCAATTCCTTGGATTTGTCTATAACCTTTCGCCACCAACCTAGCCTTATAGGTTTGGATGTTGCCTTCTGCATCAATTTTACGCTTGTAAATCCACTTGCAGCCTATGGGTTTTATCCCTTCAGGTGCATCTACCAAGTCCCAGAATTGATTCTGATACATAGAGTCTATTTCAGATTTCATGGCCTCAAGCCACTTGACTGAATCAATGTCACGTATTACTTTGTCATAACTGGTGGGATCGTCATTATCAATGACTTGATCATATTCCTCATCAATATGGAAACCATATCTTTCAGGCTCATGTCTTTCCCTACCAGACCTTCTGAGTTCATAACCTTGTGGTTGTTCCGTCGCTGCCCTTTTGACGGGCATGGGGTTTAGTTCTATTTTAGTTTGTTCTTCTCGTACCTCATCGAGGTCAAGTCTACTCCCACTATATTTCTTGAGAAGGAATTCATTCTCTAGAAATTTAGCCTTTCGTGAGACAAATGTTCTTTGTTCATTTGAGACGTAGAACACGTATGCTCTTGAGTTCAAGACATATCCTATAAGCTTATATTTAACTGCCCTATCATCCAATTTGTTAGTTTGTGTGAGCTTGGAATATGCGTCACATCCCCAAACTCTTAGATAACTAAGACTAGGATGTTTCCCAGACCATAAACAATATGGTGTTTGATTAACAGTCTTGGAAGGAACTTGGTTTAGTAGTAGTGTTGCAGTTTATAAAGCAAGACCCCAAATGAAAGAGGTAGATCTGTGCCTGGCATCATTGATCGGACCATATCTAATAATGTCCGATTTCTCCTTTCGGAGACCCCATTATGTTGTGGAGTTTCCGGAGGAGTCCACTGGGAAACAATGCCATTTTCTCTCAAGTAATCTTGAAATTCGTTGCTTAAGTATTCACCACCTCGGTCAGACCTTAGTGACTTAATACTTTTATTAAGCTGGTTTTCTACTTCAGCCTTGAAGTCTTTGAATTTCTCAAAGGCTTCAGATTTGTACCGCATAAGGTACACATACCCATATCGCGAATGATCATCGATAAAGGTAATGAAGTAGGAGAATCCACCTCTAGTGGTGACTGACATTAGTCCGCACACATCAGAGTGTATGAGTTCTAATGTCTCCGCTGCATGCTGTCCTTTACCTTTGAAGGGTAATTTGGTCATTTTACCAAGTAAACAAGACTCACAAGTTCCATAAGGTTTATATTTGAAAGGTTTGAAATACCCATCCGTATGTAGCTTAGTTAATCTTGTTTCATTGATATGACCTAAGAGACTGTGCCATAGAAGTGATTCATTGAGATTATTCGAGTTAACGTTGTATAAATTAGAAGTTGAACATTCCTTGTTAGTTTGTAAGACATAGATACCATTATTCAAAATACCATCTCTATATTTTATTTCATTGAAATAAATAGAACACTCATTACAACTTATTAGGCATGAAAAACCTTTATTACATAAAGAGAAATTGAAATGATGTTCTTTACTAGAGAAGGTACATAAACATAATCTTCTAAGTCTAAAACTAAACCATCCGGCAAAACTAATGAATAAGTCCCCACGCACAATGCAACTAGTTTTGCTCCATTACCCATGCGTAAGTCAACCTCCCTATGACGGAGTCTCCTACTGTTTCTTAGGCCCTGCACATTGTTACACAAGTGAGTCCCACAACCGGTGTCAAGCACCCAAGTAGAAGGTTCAAAGTTTTGAGAATATAGTTCAATCATATACAACATGCCTGAAGCATTGGGCTTCTTGGCCTCTTGGGCTTCCCTAGCTTCCTTGGCTTTCAAGGATCTGCAGTCTTTCTTCCAATGACCATTATTTCCACAAAAGAAACATTTCCCATTTCCCGTTTTCTTCTCCACCTTACCATTGAGCTTTAGGTGATCTGGAGCCTTGGCCTTGCCCTTATTTTTCTTTGGGCCTCGTGGCTTCAGGTCCGTACCCATAAGCATGACAGAGGTTTTAAGCTCTGGTTTCAAGTCCTTCTCTGCTTGCTTTATCAGATTGTGCAATTATGCTAAAGTAGCTTTTTTATCAGATAGATGAAACTGCATAATAAAGTTAGAGAATTCTTTTGGTAAGGACTGAAGAATCAGATCGTGACCTATCTCGTGATCCATGATGAACCCGAGGTTGGCTAATTTTTCAATGTGGCCAATCATCTTAAGCATATGTCCACTAACAGATCCTTCCTTATACCTTGTTTGGAATAAAACACATGACACTTGGAATCTCACGGTATGAACGGAAGTTGCATACAACTCCTTCAAGTGAAAGATGATGGTTTGGGCATCCATATCTTCGTGAGCATTCTGAAGTTCGTCCGACATAGAGCCAAACATTATGCAAACTGCTTGCTCATCATCATCGACGTGTTTCTTCCAAGCATCGAATGTATCTTGGTCAGCATCTTCTGCGGGTTCATGAGGAAATAGTCGTTCAAGAACATAGAACATCTTTTCTTGTCGTAAGATAATTTTAAGGTTTCTAAACCAGTCATTGTAGTTGTCCCCTTTGAGCTTATGCTCATCAAGGATAGAACGAGGTGATACTCTGTTTGCCATTTGAATGTTTGTGAAATATTTTAACCCACATGTTAAGAGAAAATGTTAAAATTAGGAATATGTTTTCATTAATGTTTCATAATAACATGGGCTTTTAATATTATGAAGTTGCTCCCACTCAATTGTTTTAAAATTTTAAGCAAATCGCATCAACCCCAATATGATGGATTTCTTGTGGGCAAGGATCCCATTATCATCATTTCATAACTCCGACTAGGGCCGATCGTTATAAAATATGATAATTAGGTAGGTTCCCAACCAATTTATGATATAAATAACAATTCCTTGATCATTGGGTTGGGCAATCAAACATGCCATATCTTATGCTAGTCCTTGTGGACATCCAATCTTTGCCACTAAGTTATAAGACCACGCCTAAGGGTCGCTGCGTCTTATGACTCAGAAAAGTCAAACCATTGTCAATAGTACGATTTAGGGACAAATTGGTATTGGTCACTTTGGTAAAGCCTAGTCCTGCCAATACGGTTTAAGCTATTTGGTTCTGTACTTTACAATGTGAGGTAAATTTTAGACTTAAATTATTATTGAGGATATTAGCAAGTTTAAGTGAATAACTGTCAAATGGATTCCTCCATTGAAAATTCCCCAGAGGGAGGGTGGAGCGAACTCTCTTAAATACCATTACCTCTTAGGCTCTTATTGCCTTGGTGACAGGAATATACAATAGATCCTCCAAATTAGTCAAACACTTTAAATATGCTTTAAGGTAAGCTTTGAGTAAATGATTATCTAGATGTCTTCACAACTTTTCCTTTTGGCTATAAAAAGGTAGTGAGTGAAGGAAGACACCAAATCATTATCTAACTCTAGTAATACCTTTGGTTAAATTAACTTTAGTTTGGAAAGTTTTATTAACCCCTTGGTCCCAACCACTTGTATCTTTTATAATGTCTTTTATTATAAACAAGTGATTTATATTTATTAGCCTTAAAGCTAATAAATCTCTAAGTTCATCACAAAATAATTACTTATCTAAGGGATAAGCAATACACTCTTTATTTCTTAGAAAGTCTCTAGATGCTTGCACCCTAAAATAATCATGCTAATTCTAATCATACATAGAATCATCAAGCATATGAGTTTTAATATGTTGGAATTATTTTAGGCATTAAATAACTTTGATTGATATTTAATTATGATATTGCATTTTATTTTATTCAAATAAATTTACTATTCACGTTTTTCTGCAGACGCGTGAACTTGAAATGCAATTTCACAATTCAACTCTTAACCAAATCAAGCAAAACTTGTGCCTAAAATTACGTTCAGGGTGTTAGCTTTCCAACGCGCTTTTAAACACCCAATTTCGAGTTCAAATGAGAGAGAACTAATCAAAACAAAAATGGCGCGCTGATACCACTGTTGGGAAGCGGCCGCGAGTGCGCAGCGGAAAATTAAAATTATTATGCCTCTTTCCCTTTGCCCAAGACCCATTTGTTTTAATTATTCTACAAGCCTAGACATGTTACTATATATTCTAAGCATAAAACTCATAAAACATGCAAAGAACGTAAACCTAAACATACTAACTATCATAAGAACTCTAAATAAAATAAAGAAAGAAAAAGACTTACTTGAACCATAGACTCCTCCAGTCCTCCCTCCAATCTACAAGCTTTTCTCGAACTCAGCAAGCTCTTCCACGTTCCAAAGAGCCACCCAAGTGTGTGGCCTCCAAAGATGCACACACCAAAGCCAAAACTCAACGGCAAGACTACGCATTGAGTTCACAAGTATTTTGCCCTTGGTGCTAGCCTAGGCAAATACCTCAAAACTTTTAACTCGAGGTTCATCTAGTCAATTAGACTTAAGGATCCTCAAAATCAGTGGCTTACTCTTAAACTTTAGAGTTGCTCACTTATATAAACCCAAGATATGAAAGGTTTGGTGTAAAAAATTTGTGAAGAATTCTTTGGGTTTATATAGTGCTCCAAAGACAACAAAATTAATTAAGAATCCGATGTGTGATAAAAGCTAATTTAATCTTAGCCATTGGATATTAATTTAGTGGTTTAATGAGATTATAAAACTCTAATAAGAGTTTGAGCCAAATTGGAATTCAAAACAAATAAATTTTTTTATTACTATTCATATTACTATTCACGTGAATAGTAATTTTTTAAAAAAATTTCCATTTCCCAAAGCGCCCCCTATCGTCTTTCACCAATCCCTAAGCCACTATGGAACCTCATAAATGATCTGTTCAATAATTAAACACATTGAACCATTTATGAACAATTCATACAACAATCATATATGCTGTTATATTTGTACTGTGCACTGTTAACCATTGATTTCGACTTTGTTGTGTGTGACCTTTTTGGGTTCCCCTCAAGTTGGACATGAAATGAATCGTGATAATTTAATCGAACATAAATTATCCTCCGATCAGATGGTCGTTCGATTTCAATGACCAAGGTTGACATCTAGCAACATGCCAAGACCCCCGAATGAGAAGGAAAGATATATATACCCATTTTGTATGCGATTTACATATGATACGGTCCCTCGCCTCACTGTATCCCCACATATTGACCTAGGGTACAGAAAGTGTCTACTTATATGGTCAAATGTATGATGTTGATAGTCTCATTAATCGTGCTAACCCAAGAATCTCACATGATTCTTCCGTTGTGGCCACAGTCTCAAGCACTGATCACACATATCAACCCGCAAACTGAAATGCTACTCTTAATATTATCCGAGAGAGTGGGGATTCTCTGTTGTATCTTTACAAACTTCATGTGTTTCAACAAATGACCCAATCATACCCTTATGACCGGATCTTTTGAACCGGGGAAGGAGAATTTCAAAGTTATTTGATCCACACATACGATTGTAAAGACCTCAAGTCTAAGGACTAGTCATATAATCGATACATGAAAGTTCTCACTGACACATGGGATAAACACTCCATATGAAAACTTTCGGCGGTCAGTTCGATGGACATGAGCAACTCATGCATCCATGTGATACACCAAACGGATGGATCTCCGCTAGTAGCCTATGAGATCGGCTACCCTACTTAAGGGCGGATCATATCATCATGCTAGTCTATCCGCTTTGTGAACGCCCAGATTATTCACAAAACTATGACTAGGAACATTTAAGAGTAATGATTCTCATATGGCGTGGAAGCCATCGTCTTATTACTCCAAGGGCTTTATAACAGTGTTAATGATTCATATAAGTTATGTAAGACACGTATAATAAAGATTGCCATTTTATTAATTAATGAAAATATTACAAATACATTTACATATAGCCCATCCACAAGTTGGGTATAAGGCATATCCCTAACTTGAACATATAATCCCATTCATGTTGAAATACATCACGAATTGGCGATAAGAAGCTGAGAGCGAACCAAGAATGACACTCATACCGAGAATGTCATTCAGAGGGAGATTATGTTGCCTCACAGCTTGCCCCTCGTACAGTCGCGCATGGAACAGTTCCATCGCAACTTTATGAACAACAATTTGTTCTTGGTTCATATAAGATTCTCTTAATCGCATCATCATACCATACACATCTGACAAGCCATAGTATTGCCTCTTGAGTTCCGATGCCAATGAACTTAAGATGTATGATTTAACTTTTAAATCATCATATTTCCAAGCTTGGAAAACTTGTAGTTCCTCCGGTGTTGCGTCCTCAGACACAACAAGGGGTAGCGGACCCTCAAGTACATATCCTAACTTTTCGGATTTAAAGAAAATCCTTAAATCCAAATCCCAATCGGTAAAATTCTCAGCGCCTTTAAGTTTGTTCGTATCTAACATACTCGCAAACAGATTAGTCGATTGTGCCGCCATCGCAAATATATCATATAGATTATGAAAAACGGTTAGGAAAATTATACAGTTTCAAATAATATCGAAAGCATTAACTAGATCATGGATTTTTAATCTAAAAATGCACCTCTCACTAAATCATGCAATGATGTAATCCCAAAATAGAATATAAAGATATAATAATTAAATTAAATACAAATATTGAAAGGTGGATCCCATGACTATATTTCATGTCACAGCTTTGGCACGTTCTCGCCTACGTATATTTATCAGGTAGACAACTCATTGTCAATCACTCAATAGTGACTCATGGGTTTCTGGTCCTGGTCGTTTCTCGTTGTGATAGCTTTGACACGTTCACAAGGAGGCATACCAAGGTTAAACTCTTCAATGATAAACTCAAGCTACTTGCGTAACCCTGACATCTTTGGCACGTTCAGAATTTCGCTTTCGATTGAATTTATCTAGTATTTGATATACATCCGGCATAAATAAATTTCTATCGGCTACACCCTCACAACTTTGGCACATTCTCGGATGTAGTCATAGAAAACATATCCATAAACCGTATTGACAAGACGGACCATGTAACATGCATCAAATAAATAATTAACATAAAAACCTTATTAATTAGGTATTTTTCGCAAAAGATGCTTTTACTTTATTTAATCAAATTAAATAAACACATGCATGCATAAAGTAAAGATTAAATTAAACATTGAATTTAATGGCATAATCATATCAGGTGTCTAGAATCAGACTTGTTCTGATACCATTTTGTAGGGGTTTTATGGGGAATATCCGGTAACGCAGCAGAACGTGGAAAATCAAAATTTTTCGATTTCAATAATTTTTCTTGGATAAATTAAATAAACTTATTTATTTAATTACCCAATACTTAAAAACTGAAATTTTAACCAAGAAATCATATTTTTTGAAAATTACTGTTTGACCAATAAACTTTACATTTTATTCATTTTAGTCCTCAAATTGTCAAATATAATTTTGGATGATTCTAAATCAATTCTAAAATGATTTCCAACATGTCCAACACATCAAAATCAAATTGCAACAAAATCCCCAAATTTATTCAAATTACCGAACAACCCTTTAATTTTCAGTTTTTGTAATTTTGTCCATTTTTGTTCAAAACATGTTAAGATCAAATACAATCAACCCAAAACTTAATATGCATCATATACACATCATATTACATCACATATATGAAAATCCCCAAATTTGGAAAGGGTTATGAATCCTAAATTTACAATTTCTTCAAATTGACGAAATACACCAAATCAATTAAATCCAACACTTTAATTCAATCTTTACCACACCAAACAAGTCTCACCACCATGAAACAGCTCAAGAACAATTCTAGGTCATCAATGAGTGGCTTAGAAACTCTAGAATGGCAACATGATTATCAAATAATCAAAAGAGAGCTAATGAACTAATTTCATGCTTTGTTAAACAAACATGCAAGAATCTTTCAAACAAGTTTCCAACCAACTAATTACAAACTTAAAGAGTAGAGAAGAAACTAAGCAACACATGTTGAAGCCTAGTATCAGAGAAACAATTTTCTAATTGAAAACGTTTAAGAAAAACTTACAAAAACCCAAGTTTTTCTAGCTTTTCTTTTGATCTGCAAACCTTTTCTCTCAAAACTCACTTTGTAATATTTGGTGGCTTAACCTCAATGAATGAAAAAGAAACAAAACAATTTATATTCCCCCATTTAGCCCTTGGCCAAAATTTGAGTGCATAAAATAAATATCTAGATATTTTTTTTCCATTAATTCATTTAATCAACTTGTGTATACGATCATTATAACATTTAATGATATTCAACAAGTCAAATAAATCAACTAAAGTCATCTCCTAAAATATCATAACTTAAGATATTTATATTTTTAATTATTTTAATTATTTAACAATTAAATCATTATTTAAATACAAATATTTTAAACATATGTATTATATTTACTTTAAATATCCAAATACATATATATTTATGATATATGTCAAATATCACAATTTGACATTTAATTAATGTGTATTTAATAAAATCTATCATTAAATACAAATACACATTAATTAGGAAATGATCATTAAGTCCTTTTGCATGTATTTTTCGTTTAACATTTAAACGACTTATAAATAATCAGTATTATTCATAAAAGTTGCCCTAGTGCTCTACGAGTATATTTCACTAGTGAGACTCTAGATTCACACATATCCGTCACAAAATCCAATTTCATGTCCATAATTTACCCACCCGTAAATTAAGACGACCACAAATAAACTCGTTGAATCATACAGGTCGAGGTCATGACATATGTTTAATTCCTCCGTCACATGTATCTGGATATATCCCAGAGATATAGATGAAAATATCAAATCTCTATAGGGACAATCACGTCGACGTCTCTATTAGCAATCTCTAAAAGAACACTTCGAACTTACTTCTAAAGTGTACCATGAGCCCATAGCTTTTATCTGATTGCTAATCATATATAGACTACATATGCTCTATACACAAAACTGACGGATCCTATCTCGACACACACATGACACCCTGAGGATCTGTCAACACCCAATGAACAAGCGGAGGTCTGATCTAAATAGATCGGTGACGTGACTGCCATCTAAGTGTGGAAGATGTCTCATGTGCCCAAAGTGGTATCTCAAGTCGAAGAATCACAAATGCTACTCAACCCGAGAAGATTCTTATTAACATTAGTGTACCATCCATTAAGAATCTTCGGTGAGTCGTTCAATGTTTATTCGTTATAAACACCTACACATCTATACGAGTCTCCAAGACTTATGATTCATTGAGAAACCATTGGAATCTAATATTCCAGTAAACAACATGTACCGGTCTCAACGTTATTACTTTACTGACCAAGTAGTATAAACCTTGACCAGGAACTGTCTAAGAATTATAATGTCATGATACAACTCAATATCAGTTGCGACGCTTTTGCAACTGCATCATGACTATGTTAGTGTCCTAGACATGCCCAAGGTCTTTAAGATATGATATTGTGTGTGAATGATCAAGAAAGTTTGCGGAAAAAACCTTACATTGAACGGATGTTAGATTTCAAAAATCTTTGTATGTTGACAAAGCTCCAAGCTTTGTTGAATCTTTCCAACCCAAGGGTGAGTTTCCCTATCACATTCACAAGACTCTTTAAGTGCTAGCTTTAAAGATTTAGAAGTAAAATCAATGGAGAAGGTAAGAGCATGCTCACGGCAATAGGAAGAGGAAATAGAGAATTTTGTGTTTTGTATTTTATTTTCTAAAAACAATTACACAAGTTGACTTTTCCAAAAAGGTGTATATGTTTTTCCAAAAAAGCTAAACAAAGGCAAAATGTGTTGGAGGGAAAAAAGCATTAAAAGCTCCCAACCACTTCCATCACTAATGTAGACATTTGATGTAAGTTGGTGAGCCCCACCACTTAAATTCAAAATTCAAGTGGGCTTGCTAAACACACTTTGGGCTCGAGTTTGTTTAATCCGATTAAACGAATTTTTCGTCGCGACGGAATTAAATCCAATTCAATTAAATAATAATGCCTAGCAAAATTATTACGAACGTCGCTTGTGAATTAATTCCAAATTAATTTGTTGACCCGAATTAAAATCCAATTTTAATTCTGCAGTGAAATCCGATTTCAATTAATATATCCAATATATTATTTAATCGATTAATTCCAAAATAATCGTTTTCTCTCTTCTATTCGAATTTTATCCCAGATAATTCTTGCCATAATTAATCCCAGAGTAATTTTTTCTCTCTCATAATTAATCCTAGATTAATTCTGTTTGAGTCAAATGTCTTCGGTGAATCTTTGGGAAGCGACCCAAGAGATCCCTGGATATGTTGGCAGTAAATCCGATTGTCGGACTATCCGACACGTGCGTACCGCTTACCACGTTCTCACCGATTTACAAGACATGGTTGGCTTCTAGCAAAACACCGTGCCTACCCAATTCTCCAGAAATATTCAACGAAGAATATATAATCTATATCAGGCATAATATACTATATATTGCGTATTACGATCTAGTATCGGATGTCACATGCTAGGCCTATGGCTGGAATTGTGTCTGCCCCGTACGAAGCATATATCAGATCACTAGCAACTAGTCTCTTTAATCAGATAATCATGACCTAGTCATACTATCCCGATAGCTGCAGCATATGAGAGTACTAGTTCTGTATCCATGCGTGATCATCTTCTCCATATGACTGAAGTGATACTTCCATCTTGACATCACACAGTAAACCCAGAAGAGGCATACACAGAACCTGTTAAAGCCCCAGACGACCAAAACCAAAGCGTACTGATTGTCGCAAGTATTAGCGATGCAAGTCTCAGGTTAAGACCACATACACCTACCCTGATTCGGATTCCCATAAACACATAGTCATACTACCAATGGGATTCCGAGGGGTCTATCCAAGCGAAGCTGTTTCTGGTCCAACGGCTAACAGAACCTCCTATCACACTTGCATAAGTATTCAATACTTAAATATATGAGAACTATGCCGTTAAGCTTCCATAACGCGCACAAGTGTAATACTAGTCTATTCCGCATTATCGATGTCCAGTCTCGATAATACTACGACTAGGGATATTTAATGATTAAACCGTTCGTGGATTAATACTGTCTCATAACTTATTAATCCGGAACTAATCATAAGGACTTTTATCATTTATATATATTCAAGTAATCCAATTACAAAATGATAAAATAGCAATTTCCTTTGTCACATAGTTAATTTATACAAAAATCACAATGTCTTTTACAAATAGTGATGCTATGGGTCATAATTGTCCAACAATCTCCCACTTGGCTTATAGCCAATCACTCAAGTATCTAACACCTGAACTATGTAAACGTCGCTCAAACTTTTTCTGAGAGATAGCTTTCGTCAGCGGATCTTCAATGTTGTCATCTGAAGCGATCTTTTAGATCTTGACATCGCCATGATGTATGATCTCACGAATCAGATGGAAACGTCAAAGTACATGCTTGGACCATTGATGAGACTGTAGTTCCTTATCCTGTGTTATAGCCTCGTTATTGTCACAATACAAAGGAACGGCCTCAGCTGCTAACGGAACTACTCCTAATCAAATTTGGAATTTACGGATCCAAACTGCTTCTTTTGCTGCATCAGCTGTAGCGATATATTCCGCTTCTGTTGTTGAATCAACAACAGTCTCTTGCTTGGAAGATTTCCAGCTCACTGTTCCGTTGTTCAAACAAAATATATACCCAGATTGCGACTTAGAGTCGTCTTTATCGGTTTGGAAACTTGCATCGGTGAACCCAATCACCTCAAGTTCTCCATCTCCATAGACTAAGAAAATATCCTTAGTTCGTCTAAGATACTTAAGGATGTTCTTAACAGCAATCCAGTAACCATCACCTGGATCGGCCTGATAGCGACTGCACATGCTCAAAGCATATTTCATGGCATACATGATCGATCCGACTGCGGAAATGAACGAGATCCGACTCATGTTATCTCTCTCATCTTGAGTTTTAGGACACATGTCCTTAGATAGAGAGACGCCATATGACACTGGAAGCAGTCCCCTCTTAGAATGATCCATGTTGAATCTCTTCAACACTTTGTCAATGTACGAGCTCTGGGAGAGTCCAAGCAGCTTTCTAGATCTATCCTGATAGATCCTTATTCCCAGAATAAAGGCTGATTCTCCAAGATCTTTCGTGGAGAATTTTAATGAAAGCCAAGCTTTCACCGATTGTAGCATGGGAATGTCATTGCCAATAAGCAATACATCATCAACATAAAGGACAATGAATGTCAGTGCGCTCCCACTAACCTTCTTATACACACAAGAATCATCTTCGTTTTGAATGAAATCATATTATTTTATGATCTCAACGAAACATTGGTTCCAAGAACGTGATGCTTGCTTCAATCCATAAATGGATCGATTTAACTTGCAAACCTTGTTTGCATGTTTTGGCACGACAAAACCGTCAGGCTGTTGCATATAAACATCCTCCAAAAGGTTTCCATTAAGGAAAGCGGTTTTGACGTCCATCTGTAATATTTCATAATCGAAATATGCAGCAATAACAACCATTATCCGAATGGATTTAATCTTGGCAACAAGTGAAAAAGTTTCGTCGTAATCGACACCATGTCGTTGACAATACCCTTACGCTACAAGCCTAGCTTTGTATGTTTGTATGTTGCCATCCATGTTGGTCTTCCTTTTGAAGACCCATTTACAACCAATCGGCTTAACGCCTTCCGGTGCATTAACTAGTGTCCAAACTTGGTTGGTATACATGGAATCCATTTCGGACTTCATGGCCTCTTGCCATAAAGCAGAGTCGATACCTTGTTTCGCTTCCTCATACGTAGCCGGTTCATTATCCTCAATAAGATTAATGTTACATGAGGTGAGATCAGAAACCCATACCTCTAAGGTTATTTTCTGACTCTCTCCGACCTACGCAGTTCTTGTGTATTAGAAAATTGTAGAATAGTCTCATCCCTGATGAACTGTTATGTTCCGTGAGGGGATCGGTGCCAGGAACAGTATCACTCCGATTTTATCGAGTTTTACTTTCCTCTCACTTACCACTGCATTTAGGAATTCCTCTAAGGAAAACCGCATGGAGAGCAAAAAATATTTTGTTCTCTTATGGGTTGTGGAAATAACATCTCTTGGTTTTCCTAGGATAACCAATTACAAATAGGTACTTATCCGATTTGGGTTCTAGTTTGGCACCATCCAAACGTTTAACGTATGCCCAGCATTCCCAAATCTTCAGGAATGAGAAACACAGTTTCTTTCCTGTCCATATTTCATATGGAGTCTGTCCAACAGACTTTGACGGAACCTTATTCAAAATAAGTATTGCACTGTTCAATGCGTATCCCCAGAAGGAAATTGGTAGCTCAGTGCGACTCATCATAGACCTTACCATGTCTAACAAAGTTCGGTTTCTCCGTTCGGACACACCGTTTAATTGAGTTGTTCCGGGAGGAGACCACTGTGAAAGAATACTATATTCTTTCAAGTAATCGAGAAACTCATTGCTCAAGTATTCTCCACCACGGTCCGACCGTAATGTTTTAATACTTTTGCCAGTCTGTTTTTATACTTCGTGTCGAAACTCTTTGAATTTCTCAAAAGTTTCCGACTTGTGTCTCATAAGATACACATAATCGTAACGTGATGCATCATGCGTAAAGGTTACGAAGTATTCATATCCACCTCTTGCCTTGCTAGACATGGGCCCACATACGTCACTATGAACGAGGGGCTAACAATTCGGTGGTACATACATCTTTACCGCTAAAAGGTATTTTAGGCATCTTGCCTAATAAACAAGATTCGCAGACATCATATGAATTAGGATCAAATCCGTCCAAGTATTCATTCTTCGAAAGAGTGGATATACGAGTCTTGTTAATGTGTCCCAGATGACAATGCCACATATAAGTTTCATCTGTTTTACTCAATTTGAGCCTTTTGTTTGTCATGTTATATGTTTGAGATTCATTTATATTCAAAATATAAAGACCATTATTAGCATCAACTGTACATATCTCAAAATCAGCTTTATAAACAAAACACCCAGTGTTTCGGAATACAAAAGTGTACCCGTATTGGGTCAAACAAGATACAGAGATAATTTCTAGTCAAACTAGGTACATAATAACAGTCTGATAAAGAAAGTACATGTCCCGAGGGAAGTTCCAAAATATAAGTCCCTACAGCCAAAACAGTAACTTTGGTCCCGTTTCCAACTTGTAGGTCAATCTCGCCTGAAGCTAGTCTCCTGCTAATCTTCAGATCCTGCACGTCAGTACATATATGAGTACCACATCCAGAATCAAAAATCCAATTTTTAAAACTAGAAATAGACATGTTTATTTCAATAAAAAACATACCTGAAGCCGGAGCCTTGCCCGCCTTCACTTCCTTCATGTGCGCCTTGTACTCACGACAGTCACGCTTCCAATGACCCCATTTGCCACACTGTAGGTAGACATCTTGGGATTTGTCATTTTCCTTCCCAGAAGACTTTGATGATTTGGCCTTGCCCTTTCTTTTCTTCTTCTTCACACCTCCAGAAGCCTTCGGCCAAGCCTTGGCCTTCTGAGATGTCGAAGTGAAATGCGTCCTCGCGTTTCTTGCCATTCAGAAGCTCTGGCTCTGCCTCTTTCAGCATCGCCATCAACTCTCCAAGAGTCTTCTCTTGGTTCATCATATTGTAGTTCATGATGAACCCACCCCAGCAGTCGGGCATAGACTGTAAGATCAAATCTATGGAAGTCTCAGCCTTGAAGGTAATGCCCAGCTAACCTAGCTGTTCGATGTCAGCAATCATCTGCGACACATAGTGCTCGACAGGTGTATCCTCTGACATGCGAGAGCAAAATAGCTTCTTCTGTAATTCATACTTTTAAGATCTAAGGTTAGATCTATGAAGGTCCTTCAATTTCAACATCATGGTGTAGAGATCCAATCCCTTATTTTGACGACGAAATTGAGGGGTCATTGCGGCAAGCATGACAGACTGAGCAGTTGAGTTGTCATCACTGTGAGTCTTCCAAAGCTCATGATCAACAACCTGCTCATGTCCAGGCTCAGGCCCGAGAGGTCTGTCTATGATATAGAGTAACTTCTCGGCTCCCAAGACAATCCCGAGATTCATCTCCCAATCTGGAAAATTGGCGCCGTTAAAGACATTATCGCCCATGACGATGTCTCTAACGCTAATCTTTCCAGTCATCTTGATTGCAATAGTCTAACTATTCAATCAACAATATCGGGTACAATACAATGTAATGATTACTATAGTCCAACTATATAATCAACTACAAATGAAGTTATGGTACAGTCAAACTGTTCAAAGAAAACAATAATATATTAGTCCAACTAATATTAATATATAACGACGAAAAATAAAGCGCGCATTTAGCAAGTATTAAACGAAATTGCAAATATAATACTGGCCTCCCACTATTTTTCGACGAGCCTCTAACCCTCTGTTGAGTACTCGGGAAACCCAGTTTCCTAGTGGGCCAGGATCCCGTTAAATAACACACAACCTTGACTTTGGCCAACAAGCTGTATGAAACTTAACTAGGTAGATCTCTAAGATCAATTGGATCTCATCCAATTCCTAGATCCGGTAGGTGGACCTTCAAGTCCAAATATATATCCAATATATATATCCTAACATTTTCCTCTGAATCAACTAAGCCTTGGCTTTGGCTCAACAAGCTTAATGATTCCACCCATTGACAGTGGGAAAGCTTCGTAATCCACGTCGATGTACATAAGTGACCTTGACTTTGGCCAACAAGTCACAACTGCCCAAGACATTCAATATATAACAAAGCCTTCGTGGTTCAAACACATCCGCGATGGACAATGATCTTGACTTTGGCCAACAAATCAAAGCCAATCTTGGATCTTGAGAGAGAACCACTCAATGGAAGGTAAACGCTTAATGTTAAAGTGAGGGTTTTTCGCGTAAATTGGCATCCAATTTATTATCTTTGATTAGGTCTCATCATACACCCTTAAACATGCATTCTAAAAGCATAATAAGGCGCGTATAAATTAATAATGATATGCGGATGGATATATAACAAACTTGTTCCTAGAATAAATCTCTCACTTTCCTCTCTCCCGCTAGCACTATTCATACTTCTACCCAATTACATAATACATTAAAGAACCCTCATTTACATTGAGGGGAATTGGTGATAAGAGAAATATAAAGAGTAAATAGATAATAAGCTAGACACGCAGGTCCAATTTAATAAAATCTAAATTTATTACAATAATTTCCAAAATTGCCTTCACCCTTCTAATATCCATACAATATACATTATTCATACAAATACATCCAAGTATTCACACAAAGCATGTTATTCAATCAATCTAATCCAATTAATTAATCTTTGAATTAATGACCATCCATGTTCAAACAACGATTTGATTTGCGCGAGTCCAACTCGTTTAAGAATAAATACTCAAAGTACATATTCTTGAATTATATCGAACTACAATTTTAAATCCAATTTAATTCGTATCCAATACTAATTCATATTTAATTCCAAATTAAATAATTACACTTATTTTAGTGCCTTTTAGACTTAAATTCTAAATCTAATCTAAATGGGTCTCAAAGGCCCAATTAGTATCCAATACTATTTTAATTAAAGTCCAATGGCTTTCAATTAATTCTTAAGGCATAGGCTTTGGCCAATATGGATCCAATCCAAGATGCCAGGGCCCAATAAGGAATCACCCTTTTGCCAAAAATCAATTTAGGCCTATTATGCCCAATTAAATTATTAAAGGCCCAAAAGTTATATTTGGACTTTATGGAAATGGTTTTAGGCCCAATTTGGATCCAATCCAATTGTCCAAAACCATGCTTGGCCCAACCAAGCCTATTAAACCCAAATACAACAAATTAGCCCAATCCAATTTAAAGACTAATATTTATTAACATAATATTCCAAATATCATATTATTTTAATTAAAGTATAATTACCATAATTAATTAATTAAACTAATATTTAAAAAACATAAATTTAAACTAATTAATCATTCTTTAATTTATCTAATTCTGGTTCAACACAATTGAAGCAAAATCAATCCATTAAACATGCTCAATCTCACGACAATGGGCATAAAATAACACTCAATTTGATTTCAATCCAACTAAATCAACATACAAGTTTTATATTATGCCATAAACTCATCCAATGGTCTAATTAACAAAAAATCACCATGAGATTACAAGGGCTTATTTTCGGCCATGTGAAGGATTTTAGGGAAAAATAATCTAATCAATTTTCTCAAATCCTATGATGCACAAATCCAATTCATCATCATCAAAACACAACCTAAACAACTAATCTTGAAAAAATCATACTCCAAGCACAAAATCCCCAAATAAAGTATATAAACCCTAAACTCAAATCATGCTTAGAAAAGGCTCATGATACCATTGTTAGTGTCCTAGACATGCCCAAGGTCTCTAAGACATGATATTGTGTGTGAATGATCAAGAAAGTTTGCGGAAAAAACCTTACATTGAACGGATGTTAGATTTCAAAAATCTTTGTATGTTGATGAAGCTCCAAGCTTTGTTGAATCTTTGCAACCCAAGGGTGAGTTTCCCTATCACCTTCACAAGACTCTTTAAGTGCTAGCTTTGAAGATTTTGAAGCAAAATCAATGGAGAATGGAAGAGCATGCTCATGGCAATAGGAAGAGGAAATAGAGAATTTCGTGTTTTGTATTTTGTTTTCTAAAAACAATTACACAAGTTGACTTTTCCAAAAAGGCGTATATGCTTTTCCAAAAAAGCTAAACAAAGGCAAAGTGTGTTGGAGGGAAAAAGACATTAAATGCTCATAACCAGTTCCATCACTCATGTAGACATTTGATGTAAGTTGGTGGGCCCCACCACTTAAATTCAAAATTCAAGTGGTCTTGCTCAACACACTTCGGGCTCGGGTTCGTTTAGTCCGATTAAACGAATTTTCCGTCGCGACGTAATTAAATCCAATTAAATTAAATAATAATGCCTATCAAAATTATTACGAAAGTCGCTTGCGAATTAATTCCAAATTAATTCGTTCGTCCGAATTAAAATTCAATTTTAATTTCGCATTGAAATCCGATTTCAATTAATATATCAAATATATTATTTAATCGATTAATTCCAAATTAATAGCTTTCTCTCTTCTATTCGAATTTGATCCCAGATAAATTCTTGCCGTAATTAATCCCATATTAATTTTCTCTCTCTCATAATTAATCCTAGATTAATTCTGTTCGAGTCAAATATCATCGGTGAATCTTTAGGAAGCGACCCAAGAGATCCTTGGATATGTTGGCAGTAAATCCGATTGTCGGACTATCCGAAACGTGCGTACCGCGTACCACGTTCTCACCAATTTACAAGACATGGTTGGCTTCTAGCAAAGCACCGTACCTACCCAATTCTCCAGAAATATTCAACAAAGAATATATAATCTATATCAGGCATAGTATACTATATATTGCGTATTACGATTCAATATCAGATGTCACATGCTAGGCCTAGGGCTGGAATTGTGTCTGCCCCGTACGAAGCATATATCAGATCACTAGCAACTAGTCTCTTTAATCGGATAATCATGACATAGTCATACTATCCCGATAGCTGTAGCATATGAGAGTACTAGTACTGTATCCCTGCGTGATCATCTTCTCCATATGACTGAAGTGATACTTCCATCTTGACATCACACCCAATACACTACGATTCTCAGTAAACCCAGAAGAGGCGTACATAGAACCCTGTTAAAGCCCCGTATGACCAAAACCAAAGCGTACTGATTGTCGCAAGTATTAGCGATGCAAGTCTCAGGTAAGAACACATAAACATACCCTGATTCGAATTCTCATAGACACATAGTCATACTACCAATGAGATTCTGAGGGGTCTATCCAGAGCGAAGCTGTTCCCGGTCCAACGTCTAACATAACCTTCTATCACACTTGTATAAGTATCAAATACTTAAATATATGATAACTATATGCCGTTAAGCTTCCATAACGCGCACAAGTGTAATACTAGTCTATTCCGCATTATCGATGTCCAGTCTCGATAATACTACGACTATGGATATTTAATGATTAAATCGTTCGTGGATTAATACTGTCTCATATCTTATTAATCCAGAACTATTTATAAGGACTTTTATCATTTATATATATTTAAGTAATCCAATTACAAAATGATAAAATATCAATTTCCTTTGTCACATAGTTAATTTGTACAAAAACCATAATGTCTTTTACAAATAGTGATGCTATGGGTCATAATTGTCAAACAGACTAATCATTTTAAGGTCAATTACTTCTTTACCATATCAAGAGATATATATATTTATAGAAACTGCTTATTTTTTCATAATAAATCGTTTACAAGAGTATTTACAAGGAAATACAACGGGGAATTGGCGCTTTGAGCACCAACACAAACAAAATCTCCCACTTGCTCTAGTGCCAATATCGATTGTATCTAATACCCAACAACTCCACATGTTTATCAAATAACTTCGGAGGTATGGCATTCGTAAGCGGGTCTGCTACATTATCTTCACTCGGTACCTTACACACGATAATTTCCCCTCCCGACATAATCTCTCGAATGATGTGGTACGTGCGTTCCGCATGCTTCGACTTCTGATGCGCCCTCGGTTCATTTGCTTGCGCAACAGCTCCAGTATTATCACAGTATAATGGAATCACATTCTCGATAAAACCCCTACAGTGAGCTACCCTCACGACGATGTATTGATAATTAAGGCCATTATCGGAGGAGTCGAGGTGGACATAATACTGGTGGATCCAGGGAGTGTTGTGGATATAATCTCCAAAGAAGCCTTGGATGGACTTGGCGTGGAGTACGCCACCCTAACCCAAGATGTAATGTCGTTGTTCGGGTTTGGGGGTGCAACTATCATCCCGTTAGGCCGGATACAGTTGGCGATGACAATCGGAATGACCCCCCATACCCAAACCATGATTATGGACTTTACGGTGGTGGATTATTTGAGCAGTTACCAGGTGATCGCAGGAAGGCCTTTCATGATGAAGTCCAGGGCGGCCATGTCATGTCACTATCTGAAACTGAAATTCCCAACCCGAGAGGGGGTTGGGGTGGTGTGCGGAAGCCAGTAGACGGCAAGGAGTTATTTTGCCACTGTTTCCAAGGAAACACTTTGTGTTGAAGAAGGGGGCACAAAGAGCAAATAGAGGGAAGAAGATACGACGAAGGTAGAGTCGGCTGATACCCGACCCGAGGAGTCTACTGAGTCAGGAGCGGGTGAGGAGCTAGAGCTAGTAGAGCTCTTCAAAGGCGCAAGACCCTTTAAAATGTCGTACGAAAGACTTTCTCAACTGGGTAAAACTACCTATACACTCTGGTGTCAAATTTCTGAACCATAAGATGGCAGACCCGCCCAAGGTCAAGGGGAAAACTTTGCAGATGACCTCTCCTACCATCCCCTCGATTTCCATCAATAAGATAGACATTTTCACATGGGACTTGGGATCTGTGTTACCTTTATATAGATCCATAGAGGGCATGATGAGCCTTCTAGGAAACTCTATCGCTATTATCGTCTCGGTGAAATGGGAAGCTGTCTCCATGTCTCGGTCATCTCACACTCCCCATTCACGTTTTCTTCTCATTTCCTCATCTCTTTTCGGAACCAACTCATCATCTGGCTTTCAGAATTGTCATGCTCTCGGTCACCAGCGTCCCTCATTCTTCCACTCCGGGCACGATTCCTCCTGTAACCGGGAACTCCCTGCTCTTCCCTTGGATTTCATTTTAGATCACTCTCCGCGAAACATGGACTGTTATTGGAGGACTCCGGGGTCTTCCTACCTTCTTCTTCTTCTCACATTCCCCTCACTGGTTCAACTCCGACGATAACTACAGATCTCATTCTATACGCACCATTCTTCTCATTTCCACCATCACCTTCTGACCTAGCATCCTTATTTCCCCTTGCCATCACATGTGGTTCCCGTCTCCTGCCATCATCTCAACATGTTTGCTGCTTTTTATACCAATTCCCCATAGACGACGCCAACTGTTGATGGTCGATTTTCGTTCCAGGGATAATTATGGAATAACACTCCTTAAATAATCTTCTCTCAACTGTGAATTTGTTTGGTTTGTGGACCAAATGTAAACTTAACAAGAAATAAGAAAACACACTACAAACAAAGGATTTAACGTGGTTCGGAGGAATGGATCTAACCTACGTCCACATATACAAGGGAAAAGGGAAACTTTTATAACGTGGTCGGGTTTGACCGACCTATCTACCTATCTACAAACTCACTATTACACTTAAGCTTTTTAGCTCTCTCTTTTTACAAGTTATGCGTGAATGAATTTTTGCCAACTCCTTACAACGAATTCCCAAGCCCTTTATATACTAGGGCAATCTACATTATTACATCAATCTCATTACGTCAGCCATATAATTTCTGCCATTAATGTCAAGGCTATTTCCCCATCTGCTCTGCGAACAGTCACCCTACATTTTGACACATCTGCCTTCTGACACCTATATCGCATTAAACCATGATACTCTTGGCCATTGCACACGTTATCTGGTGTCAGAAGATTAACTAGCAGCCTACTCCCATCACTTCAGACCTTTTAGAGAAAACGAGTCTCTATGCCAGATTCTAATCCGCCGACCATGATCATATGAGTAATGTCGGCTGCCGAACAATCAGGTCGGGTCGGAGTCAAGAAATCAACTATCTGAGCTGTCCTAAACATCTTTCCTTCTCGGGTTAGGTGAAGTACATGAACCGACCCGACCTTCGGCCCTCAGAACATCTGAAACAGAAATCCCTTTAATACCCTTCTTGCTTTGCTGGAATCCTGAATCCCAAAAATTGCTATCAACAAAGTGTTTTCCAGACTTCATGGAGACCAAAACTTGAACTTGATATGCAATTTAGTCCAACTCTCAAATCAAGAAACACTTATCAAATATTTTTGCCTCAGTGCTTCCTAATTGCATTAGTATCGGTGCTAGCTATAGGCGGGCTAAATGACATAGCTATAGTCCTACATTTTTTTCATTATAATATTATACGGAAAATAGAAAAACTTCTCATGGTGAATCAAAGTGAAACCCTCCTAATGTTTTAAAAAAAAATGTGTTTTGCTATAAATTTTTATTCTGATGGTAAAATATGGGGGGATTTCACTTAGTTTTAAAACTAAAGGGATTTTATTTAATTTCATCAAACATAGGGATAATTTTATTCATTCTCCATATTAGTTAAGGTTATCAAATATAAAAATAGCATTGCCTCAAGGATACCAAGACAGACCATGGCTAACTACCCACTGATTACTCAATATTAGGGTGGCAATTTGTATTAAAATTCGTTTATTTGTTCAACTTGATTCGATTCGCTTTAAAGCAAATATGGATTTGAAAAAATTGATTTGTTTAATAAATGGGTCGATTCGATTCGTTTATTAAACAAATCGAATATGAAATTAAGTTCACTTATTCGTTTATTCATTTAGAATTCATTTTATTATTTTTCTTTATTAGTTATTACTAGTTTTCAACTAAAATTCGATAAATCATTGTCAATTATCATGAAAAAAATAATATTGTCTATATTTGATGAGTCATTTTTAGTAAATTTATTAATTGCGTATTTCATATGTATAATGTTAATTTATGTCATTAAATAATGTAATGACTAAACGAATATTCGTATTCGATTCATTTAATACATGAATTGAATACGAATCTTGATATCAGGATTTGTTTAGTAAATAAATCGAATACGAATCCATCATATTTTGATTCTATTCATTAATGATTCGATACAAATTCGATTGGTAAATTCGTTTTTCTATCGCTACTCGCATGAATCGTTGCCACGTTTTACACATCTAAAAAGTATTCACTAAATTTCCCCACTATGATTGCAATAAACACCCAATCAAATACTTCCACAATGATATTTATTTGCTCCATTGTCGTTTCACAGCCATAAATAAACCTTCCATTTCTATATATTCGAAAGAAATTAAACTAACAAAAAAAGGTACGAAAATACCCCAAACCGAATCAAATAATCAACTGAAAAAAGATGATTGCTCCTTGAATTGTCATATCACAAACAGTGAAGAACATTGAATCCCCACCAGCTGCTTTCAACTTCCGGGCTGTACACATAACATATAAATGGTGGAATAAATAAACTCAATTCGATCGCATGGTTCTTGTTTGAAGGGCAGCTAGTGCTATGCCCTACACACACGTTGGTATCAACGGATAAATTGACCAAACGTAAACGAATCAGCCACCCACTACTCACTTTCTATTGACTAATGATGTTGCCTCTTTCTTCTTTCAATGCCTTAGCTTACTTTTTTTTTTTTTTTTAATAGTTAGAAATTCCATCCTCGAATCTCTCATTTCGGATTTAAGTGGAACATGTAAAATCTTTGATTATTTTAGATTCTTATAAGAAATACATTTCTTAGATTCGAATCAAAAACCTCAAAATAAAATCCTGAATCATATACCACCAAATCACGCTCATTTACAATGCCTTAACTTACTTAAAGACTTAGGAAACATTAAAAGAATAAAGTCTTGAGTAATACAATTTTATTATTAGAGAGATAATGATAAATTAGGGTTTTGATATCTTTTGATATTAAATTGATAATTTGAATTATTATGATATAATAAAAATATCATTATCTAAATAAAATAAAATAATGCTTAATTCCGATTTTAAGGGAAAAAAAATCCTACCCTTTTCCTAGAGCATTTCATTTCTTTAGTTCAACGAACCAATTGAAGAACTTTAAAAATAAGAAAGAAAACTTTTAAGTGAAATTTGAAGTCCAATCTGTAAAGATAATAAGGTCATATTTTACATCATTACTTCTCGTTCATGACCATCACCCATTTCATCGCACAAACTCATCTAAACACTTAATCCAATTGAGAAAGAAGATACCAAAACCTGGTAAAAAGAATCCAGATTTACAAAAGACCAAGAGACAATAAAGTTTATAAATACCAACAAAACCTGCATCTCCATTGAGAGATTTAGCTAGCTTTTGGTAGAGCGTCGGATGGGCATTAATGTTTGCGTTTCGATGCTCTGGTAAACACTTAGTTTAATATTTTACAAAACCATAATTTTACAAGATGAGTTTATATTTTGACGCTTGTACTCTAATATTTGTTCCCTAACTACTCTATAACAATATTCACTATCAAACGCGCTCTTAGACCTTGTTTGGAAAAATAAACCTACCACAAGCACAATCAAACCCTAAAACACCCAACATGATGATGATGGTGACGAAGGGAATTTTCCCTATCAATTTTGCCTTGAACGTATCTAAACTCCTCCACATGACAAGGGATTGTGATCGCCCCCTTCTGATCAAACCCATACTCCTCTTCAGCCTCCTTCAACAGTTGCATGAACAATGGATGATTAAAATATACCACAGGCACCACAAATCGCTGCTGCTCCTCTCCCTGGCCCACCTTAATCGCCAAACACCCCTTTGGGACGTCTCTTATCACTTGTTTCTTCCCTTGATGATGATGATGATGTGGCAAGTGTAAATGAAAGTGCCTCAGACTCTTCTCTCCGCTTCCCATTTTTCCCCTACAAAAGAGAATCAAACACCAAAAAAGAAACCCTAATTTTCTAAAGGTCAAGGGTCTGCTGTGATGTCTTCTTGCTTGAAGAGGGTGAGTGAAGAATATCTAAGAGACCTGTCAGCAACGGGCGAAATATTAAAGTAAGAACAATAATCCCAACTAAATGACTCACCTAATCATGTACTAATCAGACCCGTTGAGAGTATTATTATTAATAAGAGGAATAGAAGCAAGTACAATACAACCACAGCTACTAAAGAATCATATCTAAGAGACCTTGGTACTTTGGTCATGTTTGATAAAAGCCGAATATATTATTAACACATGCACAGCCATATAAATGGAGAAGATATAACATCAGAGTCAGAAATAGAGAGGACCAGAAACTGGGTTTATGTAATGTATAAAGGTTTCATGTGTTTTACGCTTGCTTCTGTTTATAGATGTTGATGATGGGATATAGAGGGCTAAAGGGAAGTGGGGTTTTAGAGTGGCAAAGGTGTAATTATAAGGAGAATGTAAGGGCAGTACACGTGGGTGGTGGCAGCGTTTAGAATCATAAATTAAGCATAGCCGACAATGAGGTGTCCTTAACACTGGGGCAGTTTTATGGGACAGCCAATAGCAAGAATTCAACATATCTATGTAACATCAACGGTGCCTTGTCCGTAAGTATGGCAAAAAATCCCCCATTGGGATGTGAGCCAGGTGTGTTGGCCCTAATAGGAGAGTAATTTTTTTTTAATCTATTGATTGGATAAATCGGACACGAATATTGGTATTTAGTATTATTAACGATCACTATAAGAAAATTAACTTTTTGTGGGAAGAATTTTTCGTAATTAAAAGTCATTTTTTTCTGCCACTAAAACCACTAAAAATACATCACAAAAGGTTTTAGTTGCGAAATATTTTTTTCGCTACTATAAGATTACCTTTAGTGAAGAATCATATTTTGCTACTAAAGACCGCAACTTTCACCACTAAAGTGAAATCTTTAGTGGCGAAATTTATTTCCGAATATCTTAAGTGGCAAAATTTATTTCCCTATTAAAAGTTATTTATCTTTAGTGGCGTAAATTTTTTCTCAGTACATGTTACCTTTAGTAACGAAATCAAATTCCCTATTAAAGGTATTGTTTCTTTAAAATTATAATAAAATAAATAATTTCTAAATTTTTAAAACAACATATGATATTTCGTATTATAAAATTTTACAAAACATAAATTTTGATACATTAATTTAATGATCATATATATATACACACACAATAATATATGTGAATAGAATATTTGTATTTACAAGCAAACAATACATATTATGTTCTAACATCAAAACAGACAAATGATCAACTAATTACAATTCAAAAATCAAAAGTTATTGGTTTCGTCCTATATCTAAGTTTACATTTTATATCCAAATTATAAAAGAGACTTGAAATATATAGTGAATGTCATCAACGAAATCATTCATCGAATAAAATAGCTTATCATTTGTCCACTACTTTTTAAACCAACAAAATAGTTAATATGCATACGAATGGAAATAATTATATCAATGTGTATTAATCTCATATCAATAGATAAATAAAACTAATTATATATTTAAAAATTTAAAACTGAAGAAATGAGAAAAATTCAAGAAATAAAATTAAAGTCAACTTAAATTGATATTTTGAAATAAAGTTTCAAATTACCTGATAATTATGAAAATCTATGGAACAAAAGTCACAAAAACTATGGTCAGAACATATCATCTGAAACAAATTCGATGTGATTTCAGTATTTTCTTCCTATCTTGATCATCCTGAGGTCAAGTTAAAAAAAAATATTTTCACAACCAAATTATTTTACTTTGTAATCCTAAAATTTGATATCAATTCACTTTTCTCTTCTGTAGTTATCTTTGGAGTTGATCCCGCAACTGCTTCATTCAAAGCCTTTTGATCTATATAATATAATTAAAATTTTTTTAATAATAATGTTCAAGAAGCATAAATATGTTTGATTAAAAATATACAGGTTACTCACGTTGCTCTCCATGCATATGGAACATATATTCTATTACACCATTCATCGCAATATTACATATCATGCAAGAGTACAACTCCTATAAATATGTGTTGGTTTCTAATTAGGTCCCAAGATCATGAAATCAAGCAAGAAATTCGCATGAATACATCAAAGAAGTAAGGCGGAATACATACTCACATTGAACGGTTTGAGATGCGAAGAACAAGCCACTTCTTCCTCCTCCAAGAAGCTCGGTTTTGGTCTCTTTGAACTGCTGTGGTGCTCGGTTTTGGGCTGTGAAACTCCTCCAAGATTCGGCCATGGGAGACTCCATGGAAGCTCCAAGCTTCAAGCTCCAAAATGATTCCAAGCTCAAGTGTTCGTTTCCCTATCACCTATGTATAACCCAAGGTGTGCTAGCACTTCTTCATCTTCCTTTATTTTCGGTCAAACTAGAAATTTGAGGAAGAAATCGGCAGTGAGCCGTGAGAGGGAGAAGAGAAAAAGAGGAGGGAAAAAAATAGGTTTCCCTTGAAACCGTATAAGTGAGAGAGAGAGTGATTAAAGAAAAAGTGTATTTAGTTTTTATATTTCCAAAATAATAAAACCATTTACCACTTTTCAATTTTCAAAAAAGTCAAAAGCAAAAGCATTAATGCTTTTCAACTACTACATCAATCAATCAAATCAAGTGACAACTTGTCACATCACTCAAAGTGACTAATGATTTGACGCTTGATGTGACTAGTGATTTGACGCTCGATTTGACGCTCGATTTGACTTGCGTGTCACACTCGCATTCGAAATTCGAATGCGCTCGCAAATAATCCCGGGCTCGGGTTCGCTAATTCCTAATTAACAAATTTTCCGTCGCTACGCAATTAAACGATTACGCCTAGCGAAATCACTATTCACGTCGCTAACGAATTAATTCGTTTGCTCGAATTAAAATCTAATTTTAATTCCGCGTCAAAATCCAATCTCATATAATATATCAAATATATTATTTTGTCGATTAATTCCAAATTAATCGTTCTCTCTCTTTAATTAATATTTTATCCCAGATAAAATATCTCCGTAATTAATCCCAGATTAATTTTCTCTCTCTTCTAATTAATCCCAGATTAATTAAGTGCGAGTCATACATCATCGGTGAATCTTCGGGAAGCGACCCATGAGATCCCCGGATATGTTGGCAGTAAATACGGTCGTCGGACTATCCGAACACGTAAGTACCTCGTACTACGTTTGTACCGATTTACAAGACAAGGTTGGCTTCTAGCAAAGCGCCATGCCTACCCAATTTTCCAGAAATATCCTTATAGGAATATGTGATCTATATCAAGCGTAGTATACCAAAGTATTGCGTATTTCGATCCAGTATCGGATGATCACGTGCTAGGCCTGGGGCTGGAATTGTGTCTGCCCCGTACGAAGCACATATCGGATGTCTGGCAACTAGTCTCTATAATCGGATATACATGACCTAGTCATCATATCCCGATAGCTCGAGCATTTAAAAGAACGAGTTCCGTATCCTACGTGACCATCATCTCCATATGACTGGAGTGATACTTCCGTCTTAACATCACACCAACACTCTACGATTCTCAATATACCCAGCATTGGCGTACACAGAACCTGTTAAAGCCCTGGACGACCTCAACCAAATTATATTGATTGTCGCAAGTATTAACGGTGCAAGTCTCAGGTTAAGACCAAATACACCTACCCTGATTGCAGACTCCCATAGACACATAGTCATACTACAAATGGGATTCCGCAGGGGTCTATCCAGAGCGAAGCTGTTTCCCGTACCATCGGTAAAACACAACCTTCTATTACACTTGCATGATTATCATATACCCAAATATATGAGAACTATGCCGTTGTGCCCTCACAAACGCGCACAAGTGTAATACTAGTCTTTTACGTATTTATCGATGTCCAATCTCGATAATACTCTGACTAGGGATATTTAATGATTTATCCTACGTGGACTGATACTGTCTCATATCATTCTCCGTCCAGGAACAAATCATAGGGACCTCTCATCATTTATATATCTAGGTGATCTAATCACAAATGATAAGAGTGCAATCTCCTTTGTCAAATAGTTAATTTGTACAACAACACTGTGATCCGTACAAATAGTGACGCTATGGGTCATAATTGTCCAACAATATGACCATCAAATGATGTTTTAAAGAAAGTTTTTGCCATTTTGTTAATCAAAACATAACTTATAGTATCACATTAAGTTGGAGCAACATCATGTGGGACTGATTTGTCCCATCAATAGGCTTTGAAGAAGATGAACCAGACTGTAAGTTTATTGAGCAAATATTTTCAAAACACAAGAATGTATAAATTACTTTATGTAAATTACTTATTACTTATTGGTGGATTATGACTCTCCGCGAAGAGGCTAACTCTTCTTTCACTAATCGTTGCAACTCTTTCTTCATTTCAATGTGTAGCTCCTCACACAACTTTGCCTCTATCTCTGCACTGAGTGTAACTCGAAGTTCAGCCTCATTTTTTAGACAAAAGTTAATGATGAGCGGAAAATATATCAATATTTACCGCCCCTTTTACTTAATATTTTGTTTAGTTTCTCGGGTTTGATGAACATTTTGATGTGTTTTAGTTTATTTTGCAGATAAAATAATATTGGGACACAATGAAATCATTTAGGACGAAATGTGGGTCAAATAAGGGCAAAAATTGGACTTGACATATTAATTTTGGAGATTGGAAACTTGAAAGGGCGTTTTAACGAAGTTCAGTTTTGGAAATTCCAATTTTACGCATCTGTCGTATTTTGGGCATAACGTCTTACACCGATATTAGATTGAGCTGATTAAAGTTCCAGATTAAAGAAGACTCAAAGATCTACAACTTTGAAAAACAAAATAATTTCGAATTCTGAAGATTTCATGCCCGAAATTGATGAACCATCCAGAAGTGTGTTGTGTGTAATTATTAAAGTCATTTTCAATCATTTTCAAAGCAAAAAATAAATTAATAAATAAATAATAAAAATTATCAAATCACCACCAAACATGATAAGCAATTAGTGGAGCAATTAATAATGGATTTGGTGGATGATTTGATGGAGGCAAAATTTTGCCTATAAATACCAAGCCATTTCATTTGTAAATTCATACTTTCTTCTAAGGAATTCCTTAAGAATACTAAGAAGATTGTATCTTGTTTGTTTATTTACAGCTTTCAGTAATTAATTTCCGCTTTCGCACTTTCTTTTCTTTACTTTTCAGTTTTTACTTTCCGCAATTTACTTTTACGCACAGTACTTTTCTTTATTTAATTTTCATTTTTTTACTTTTCAGTAATGAGGAGGTAACTCCCCTTTGCTGGGGTAAAAGGTAAAACTTTTATTACTAATCTTTAGATTAATCTCCCTTAATTATAATATATAAACTAGTTAAAACATGACTTAACGAGGATACCGCCATATTGTTCGGTTGGTAATTATATAAATTGGTTTTAACCTGACTAAACTGGATACCGCTTGATTGGTCGGTTGGTAATTAATTATTAATTTGACTTAATCTGGATACCGCCTATATGGCTGGTTGGTAATTATCATGCAAAGTTAATATATTATATTAAGGGAGATATCTAAAATAGAAGTAATAAAAGTGGATCCTTTTACCTCAACATTTTCTTTTATTGTACTTTTACTTTATTTACTTTTCAGCAATTTACTTTTAGCATTTACTTTTTAGCAATTTACTTTTCAGCAATTTACTTTTCAGCATTTACTTTTCAACATTTAATTTTCAGTATTTAATTTCAGCATTTACTTTCCGTCATTTACTTTTCAGCAATTTACTTTTCAGCATTTACTTTATGTCTTTTATTTTATTTAAGTTTTTACTAGCCCTAGTTATGTGTCGTAACTAAATTAGTTATCTGGGGTTGTGATGAATTCTAATATCACCGATTTATAAGGGGTTATTTTATAGTTTGGGTAATTTAAAGGTTTACTTATTAAGTCTTAAGCTTAATGCGTCTTGTTAATTGGCCACTAATAAGATTGATCTGGTAAATCTAAAATAAACTTGACAAAGGAATTTTAGGTTTCAGCCTTAGACTTAATAGCCCACGATCTTCCTTGAGGATAGATAACCCTTTAATAGATTTCCTTACAGGATAGACATATACCTGTCGGGCGGGGGTAGCCATAATTGGAACTTAAACTTAATGAATCCAGGTAATTTGGTTGACATAGACATATGGTTCAATTGGGTTATACTGGGTATTTGCGTCTGACCATCGACATAGACTTTCACATAATTTAGTGTTCCAGGTTAGTAAACCGATTTATTACACAAACATGAAATAACCACTTCATCTTTTAAAAGATATTAGAAAGATTCACAACCCTAGATAGTTTCCTAATATTGAATTTTCTTAAACCTAACGTGCAATTTTATTTACTTGTTTTTAAATTTAGAATCATCACCATTTCAAATCAATCAAACAACCTGTTAGATACTAGTAATCATTTGACCTCATAAAATTAATAGATTAGGTATTAAGTCCTCGTGGGATCGATACTTTTTATACTACTTGAACGATACGTGCGCTTGCGTTATACGCGTGTGATTACGCACCGGTCAAGTTTTTGGCGCCGTTGCCGGGGACTTATTTATCTTTCACTATTAGTTTTGGGGTTAGATACGTTACTTGTATCTAATTTCTTTTTACTTATTGTTTTTGTTTTCTTGTGTTTCAGGTTCTCAGAAACTACATGAGACGAACCAGAAGCTTTGAACTCCGACCGCTTGACCCAGAAATTGAAAGAACCATCAGACAGTTGAGAAGGGAAAGACGAGAAGGCCAAGAAGCTTTAGTCAACATGGAACCTGAACCTTTGGAAGTTGCACCACCGATACCCATTCGAGACAGAACCATTCCGGTGGTCGACGGCTTCATTTCCTGTATTGTACTTCCTCATTTACCAGCAAATGCGTGTGACATCAAAACATGCATCCAGATGATTCAGCAGTCAGTATAGTTTTGGGGAAATGCAACTGAAGATCCTAATTCCCACATCAACAACTTCCCGGAAGTTTGCGGTACTTTCAATTACAACCGAGCAGCTGAAGAAGCAATGAGACTGCATGTTTTTCCATACTCCTTGAAGGACAGAGCTAAAGCTTGGCTACATTCACTACCAGCAGGTTCCATCACAACTTGGAACACTCTAGCCACCAAATTCCTTGCAAAGTACTTTCCACCAGCCAGAACTGCAAAGTTGAGGAATGACATCACATCCTTCGTGCAACAAGATTCAGAATCCCTTTGCGAAGCTTGGGAAAGATTCAAAGATTTACTCCGGAAATGTCCTCATTATGAGATCGCAAAGTGGCTACAAGTCCAAACCTTCTACAATGGACTTTCTAGAATAATGAGAACCACAATTGATGCTGCTGCTGGAGGAGCTTTGATGGCAAAAGGAGAAGATCATGCCTGAGACTTAATTGAAGAAATGGCCAACAACAATTCTTTATGGCCAACAGAAAGGAGCATGATCCAAAGAATTGCAGGAATTTATGAAGTTGGAGCCAACACAGCACTGAATTCCAAGCTGGATGTGATTTGCAAAAATCTGGAAACTCTTAACATGAAGGTTAATGGTGGATCCACAAGTTCACCATTTGGAGGAGCACCTGAGTCAGAATCTTTCAACCAACATAAAGAAACGGTGAATTATGTCAACAATTTCAACAGACAAAGGAACAATCCATATTCCAACACCTACAACCCAAGGTGGAGAAATCATCCCAATTTCGCATGGAGCAACAATTCAGGGCAAATGAACAACCCCCCACTCGGATTCCAACAACAAAACAAAGGCCAGGAGTAGGCAAATGAATCAGGAATAACAGAAGTGTTGACCCACTTGAAAAAGATAGAAGCAAAACATGACTCTCAAGCAGCAAGATATGATGCAATGTTTCAATCCCAAGCAACATTAATTCAAAGTCAATCAGCTTCTATTAAAGCACTGGAGAATCAAATTGGACAACTGGCCAATGCTCAGAGTTACAGACCGCCAGGTAACCTTCATAGCAACACCGAACCATATCCGAGGAATATGGGGAAGAAGCAATGTCATGCCATCATATTAAAAAGCGGTACTGAAATCAACAAAGATGTTTGAGCCAAAACAACTGCTGAGGAAGTTCCAAAAGAAACAAAGCAACAGATGGAGGAAAAAGAAGCAAAGGAAAAAGAACAGATCACTTCACCTCCACATTTTCCTCAGCGTCTTCAGAAAAACAAACTGGACAAGCAATTTGCTCGATTCTTGGAGGTGTTTAAAAAGCTCATTTGCAGAAGCGTTGGAACAAATGCACAGCTATGCCAAATTCATGTTCTTTCACAAAAGCGGAGATTGGGAGATTACGAGACAATAGCATTATCAGAAGAATGCAGCGCTATCATTCAGAGGAAACTTCCTCCAAAGTTGAAAGATCCTGGCAGTTTCACTGTTCCTTGTACCATAGGAGAACATGACTTTGGTAAGGCTTTGTGTGATTTAGGTGCGAGTGTTAATTTGATGTCTTTTTCTATTTTCAGGAAATTACAAATTGGAGAAACAATGCCAACTTCAGTCTCTCTACAACTTGCTGATAGAACGCTCGTATTTCCAAGAGGCGTAGTTGAGATGTGCTGGTCAAGGTTGACAAATTCATTTTCCCAGCAGATTTTATTGTCCTTGATATGGAGAAAGACGCAGACATGCCAATCATCCTCGGGAGACCGTTCTTGGCTACAGGTCGAACCATTATTGATGTACAAAAGGGAGAATTAACCATGAGGGTACATGACCAAGAAGTAACATTCAATGTTTTTAAAGCCATCAATTTCCCGAATGACGAGAAAGAGTAATGTTTTAGACTTGATGTGATAAATAGTACCATCCAGACCTCCAATACAATGCAAAGTTCTACTGACAAACTTAAAGCATGTCAATTACCTGTGGAGCCTGAAGATAAAGCGCACTGCGTACTGAAGAAACCTATTCTTGCACTACAAGCAACATAAGAGAAAAAGTTCTACCAGCTCAACGAATTAGAGGAATTTCACAATCAGCCTTTTGAGGATGCCAAATTGTACAAAGAAAAGGCAAGGAAAATACATGATGAGAAGTTAGTGCGCATACAACTGGAACCAGGGCAGAAGGTATTGTTAAACAAATCAAGGGTGAAATTCTTCCCATGGAAGCCAAAAATCACGGTGGTCAGGTCCATTTGTGATCACCAAGGTTTTACCAGACAGAGCCGTTGAGATACATGATCCTGAATCCAAAAAAACATTCAAGGTTAAAAACAAGCGTGTCAAGCACTACTAGGGAGAATTATTTGAGCGACGAAAAAAAAGTGTCACACTTTCAGATCCAGCCTAACGTTCGAGAAGTCACGTCTAGCTGACGATGTTAAACTTAGCGCTCACAGGGAGGCAACCCATGCAATTTGTGTATATATTGTGATTTGGTGTGATTTAATTTTGTGTGTTTAGTTTTTGCAGATTAAGACATTTCAGGATGAAATAAATTCTCGCAAATCTTCGCAAGCAATTTCCTTCTCTCCCTCAAAAATCTCTGATGAAAGTTTACAAAGCTCGCTTGGAACATATGAGACTACTGATGATCAAAGGTATTCCTACTGATATTCGTTGGATTATTGAAGCACGTGTCCGATTGGCAGGTGAGTCTTCTGACTCTTTTATTTCACATCTGTCTGGTTTAGGAAGGAGCACCTATTCTAAAAAGAGAAGAGCCAAAAGAATGTGTGTTTGTGCTCGTATGTTTTGTGATACTCGTTGTCGTTCTTTAGGAATGGTGTCTGATAACCGCGAAGATAAGATTAATTTCATTAGGGATGACTTGAGTAATGAGTCTTTGGATGACATATCTAAAACTTTTGAGACGCATCCCAATGGATGTGTGTATCACGATATTCGTGTGTTATACGCACAATTCCAAAAGGAAAGACAACAGTTAAGTCTCGGGAATCTGACTCAAAAAGACTCTGTTTGCCAATTTATAAGAAAATTGGATGGGAAGCTTGTCCCTAATTTCATTAGGGATGACTTGAGTAATGAGTCTTTGGATGACATATCTAAAACTCTTGAGACGCATCCCAATGGATGTGTGTATCACGAGATTCGTGTGTTATACGCACAATTCCAAGAGGAAAGACAACAGTTAAGTCTCGGGAATCTGACTCAAAAAGACCCTGTTTGCCAATTTATAAGAAATTTGGATGGGAAGCTTGTCCCTGACGCATAGACGTCAATCAAGCCGCTACTTTTCTTGTACATATTATATCTCTTTGTCTTTTCCTAATAACTGTGATTTGTTTTTTTGTTTTCTTTTATTTTCTCCGATAGGATCCAGACCTTTTTGACTATCACGATTTATTTTACTGTTTAACTAATAATTGTCATTTGGCAGGTACTAGTGCTATTATTTTACTCACCATTTTCAGGTTTTATAAATTCAACTCATCATTGTACTTTTGAAGACATCCAGAGTAAAACATGGAAGCCACTTGAAGAAGATGAGTTGAAAACATATGTGTGTTTTGCGGTACTAGTGTTGGTGTTAAGCCATAATACGTAGAAGCAGCACATGAATTGGGTCGAGTCTTAGCTCCAAGGAATATGCACTTAGTATATGACAGAGGCAATCTTGGACTAATGAGGATCGTTTCAAAGGCTGTACAGGAAGGAGGCAGTCACGTCTTAGGAATCATCCCAAAACCCTTGGCGGAGGCAAATCTTATTGGACCATCAAACAGAGAAGAGCTAATTGTGCCAGGTATGTCTGAACGACTGGTAGAAATGATTAACCGTGCTGATGCTTTTATTGCTTTGCCAGGTGGCTTGGGTACATTGGAGGAAATATTTACAGTGTTATCTTGGGTGAACCTGAACATACACCAGAAACCGCTTGGACTGTACAACGTTGAAGGATTTTATGATTTTCTTTGTGTGTTTCTTGATGATGCTCGGAGAAATGGGTTCGTGTCAAAACCTTTAAAAGAACTCATCTTCACTACCAGAACTGCTCCGCATCTAATTGACCAAATCTTAGCCTATGAACCACAAATTGACCATATCCTTTATGTAGGGTTTCTAGTTAGTCCCAAGATCGATTTCAAGCAAGAAACATGTGCGAATACAACAATGAAATATGGCGGAATCATACTTACATTAATCGATTATGTGATGCGTTGAACACAAAAATATTTTCCTCCTCCAAGGTGCTCACGGCAGTGGGCTGTTTTGTGCTCCTCCAAAATTCGGCCATGGATATCCACCAAGCTCCAAGCTTTAAGTTGTGATTCCATGCCCACGGGTGCGTTTCCCTATCACCTTCGCAAGACCCCGAATGTGTGCTAGCACCTTGGAAATTTTGCCGCAAAACTTCTTATGCTTCTCCTACATCTCACGACAATTGCAGTAAAATGGAGGAAGAAAATGTCCCATTGGGCGTGAGAGGGAGAAGAGAAAAATGAGAGAGAGAAAGTC
>SKCR01050227.1:0-46510 GCA_019454045.1 Zanthoxylum bungeanum | reverse complement strand
GATTCGGAGGATAAGGTTAGGAAAATGTATTAGAACATTGGCATAAGCAATATGTTTAGGACTTGGATGTCCACCTAACCGGATCTGGGAATTGGATTGGATCCAATTGATCTGTGAGATCTACCTGGTAAGTAGCATACAGCTTGTTGGCCAAAGTCAAGGTTGTATGTTATTTAACAGGATCCTAGCCCACTAGGAAACACGGTTTCCCGAGTACTCCACAGCGGGGTTAGAGACTCGACGAAAAATAGTGGGAGGCAAGTATTGAATTTGCAATATTCGTTCAATTACTCGCTAAACACGCTCATTTATATTTTTCTCGTCACATTAATTAAATGTTAGTTGGACTAATATTTAAATTGTTGTTTTAATAAACAGTTGGACTGTATTATAGTTGATTATATATAATTGGATTATATTAATCAATATATTTGAATTAATTAATTTCAGTTTACAGTTGATTTTATAATTGGATTATAGTAATCAATGTAATTGAGGTTAATTAATTTGGATTATATTTGATTATATAGTTGGACTATTATAATCATTATAATAAATAGTACCACTAATCGTTGATTAAATAGTTGGACTATTGTAATCAAGATAAAATTGAAAAGTTGGATATTTAAAATATAATCTTGGATTAAAATATTTTAAATGATTTAATTTTCAAATTGGGAATAATTTCAAGATGGTCTTGGAAATTAATAAGTTTTTTATTTATTTGATAAAATAATATATCCTAAGAATGAATTGAAGATGAGCAAGGCTCTTACTTCAAATATGTTGTCATAATTATGTTCACAACTAGTATTGAAATTTGATTTTAAATACTTGTGTGATACATAAATATGTATGTTGTGCAGAATCTGCTTTTAGCAGGATACTGACTTCAACTGAGATTTATCGCGAATAGTAAACGGGACGATAGTCGCTGTTTTAACCGTAGATATCTGAATTTAGGAACTACCTTCGCGTTAGTACTTAAATTTAGAAACTGTTATAATGTAACTAGTTTTACTAGAAACATTATCTCTATATCGCGTATAACCCGCTGCGGGTGTACCTTTATATTCTAGAACACTAAAGTGTTTTATTATATAAAGATGATATTGAGATAAACACATTAGATGTGAATAACAGAATTTATATTTTGAATATAAATAATATCTCAAATACATAACATGACAAATTAATAGCTCAAACTGATTTGATCAGTTAAGAAACTTAATTGTGGCATAGTTGTCAGGGACACTACTAAACAAGAATCGTATATCCGCACTTTTGAAGAGCGGGTACTAGGACTGATTTGATTCTATTCAAATAAAGTCTACGAATCTAGTTTATTAAGCAAAGTGCTTAAAACACCTTTACTCGGTAAAAGTGAAAATGCCACCGATCTGTTAGCCCTAGTTCATAGTGAAGCAAGTGGGCCCGTGTCTAGCTAGGCTAGAGGTGGATATGAATATTACGTGACCTATACGGATGTGGCATCGCGTAATGGTTGTGTGTTTCTTTTGAAGAACACAAATCGAAAACTTTTATAGTTTCGACACGGAATAGACAAACAGATCGGTTATAGTATTACACCATCACGGTAAGACCGTAATGAAAATACTTAAGCATTAAGTTTCTCGTATACTTGAAAGAGTATAGTATTCTTTCAATGAGGACTCCTCCCGGAACACGTCATTTTGACGGTGTGTCCGAACAGGATTAACCGAATTTTGTTAGACATAATAAGGTTAATCACGAGTCGCTTTGAGCTACCATTTCCTTCAACGGATAAGCTTTAAACAGTGCAAGAACTTATTTTGAATAAGGTTCCATAATAATCTGTTTGACAGATATCATATTAGATATGAAAGGGAAAGAAACCGGGTTTCTCATTCCTGATTATTTGGGTATGCTTGGCATATGTTTGGATGATACCAAACTAAAACCCAAATATGATAAGTGCCAATTGTAGGTCATCATAGGGATACCACAAGTATTGTACTTATACACCTCACAAGAGAACAATTAGATTGTTGCTCACCATGCGGTTTTCTTAAGAGGAATACCGATATGCAGTGGTAAGTGGGAGGATAGTATAACTCGATGAAAATCGGAGTAATACTGTTCTAGGCACTGAATCTTAATGGAACATATATAGTTTATCAATGATGAAACTATACCATTAATCTTCGAATACACGAGAACAAAGGAAGTGATACGAGGTATCGACTCCCTATTATGACAAAGTGTCATGAGTCCGAAATGGATTCCATGTATATCAACCAGTTTGGATACTAGTTGATGTACCACAAGGCATTGTGCCTATTGGTACTATAAGTCTTCAAGGAAGACGTACATGGATAACAACATACCAACGTATAAAGCTAGGCTTTTAACGGAAAGGTATCGTTATCGACATTGTGTTGATTACGATTCAACCTTTTACCTGTTGCCGCCGTAAATCCATTTGGATAATGCTTGCTGATACGAGCATTAGTTCTTGGAATTATCATTTTGATGTAATCATAATGGTGTATGATTTAATTCAAAACTAAAATAATTCTTTTGTATATAAGGAGGTTAGTGGGAGCGCACTGACAGTGGCTGTCCTATAAAATAATGATAATACGTCATTTCTTGGAAATGATATTCCCATAAAATAAATGTCGGCGAAAGCTTGGCTTTCGAAATACTCTCCGTGGGACTGTACATTGAAAAATGTACAAAACCTGGTGAATCATACGCTTTGAGCATATGGATTCACAATCAGGCTAATCCGAGTGATAATCACTGGATTGATGTTAGGAACATCCGTTAGTTTCTTAGAGAACTAAGGATGCTGTCTTAGTCTATGGAGAAGGAGAACTTGAAGTGACTGGGATCACTGTAGCAAGTTTCCTATACCGATAAAGACGACTAAAAGTCGCAAACGGTACTATACAGTTTGAATAACGGTGCAGTGAGCTGGAAATCTTCCAAGCAAGATACTGTTACCAAATAAACAACACATGCGGGTTAATTGCAGCAGCTGAGGCAGCAATAGAAGTCATTTGGGTCGATATATATCTAATTAGATTAGATATAGTTCTGTTAGCAGCTGAGCTAGGCATCAGCACAGGCTAAAGAATTAATGGTCTCATCAACGATCCAGATATATACTTCTATATCATCTGATTCGTTCGGATCATACATCGTGGCGATGTGATGATCGTATGAATCACGTTAAATGATGATCAAACAAATCCGCTGACGAAAACCTTTCCTCAGCAATTTGAGCGAACCTTACATAGTTCGGGTGTTAGACACTCGAGTGACTGGCTATGTGCCAAGTGGGAGATTGTTGGATAATATGACCCATAGCGTCACTATTTGCACAGAATATTGTGTTGTTGTAGCAAATTAACTATGTAACAAGGAAATTGCACTCTCGTCATTTGTGATTAGATCACCATAGATATATATAAATGAGAGAGGTCCCTATGATTAGTTCCTGGATTGAGATGATATGAGACAGTATCAGTCCACGAAGGATTAATCATTAAATATCCCTAGCCATAGTATTATCGAGACTGGACATCGATAATGCGGAATAGGCTAGTATTGCACTTGTGCGCGTTGTGAGGGCACAACGGCATAGTTCTCATATATATAAGTATTGGATACTTATGCAAGTGCGATAGGAGGTCGTGTTTCACCGATGGTACGGGAAACAGCTTCGCTCTGGATAGACCCCTCGGAATCCCATTGGTATTATGACTATGTGTCTATGGGAGGCCGAAATCAAGGTAGTGTGTATAGTCTTAACCTGAGACTTGCATCGCTAATACTTACGATAATCGATAAACTTTGGATTTGGTGGTTGGGGGCTTTGACCGGTTCTGTGTTCACCACTTCTGGGTTTATCAGAGAGTCGTAGTGTATTGGATGTGATGTCGAGACGGAAGTATCACTCCAGTCATGTTGGAGATGATGTCACGCAGGATACGGTACTAGTGCTCTTGAGTGTTGCGCAACCAATCGGGATATTGTGACCAGGTCATGTATATCCGATTATAGAGACTATGTTACCAGACATCCGATATGTGTTTCGGACGGGGCAGACACTTATCCAGCCCCAGCCCTAACACGTGATTATCCGATACTGGGCCGATACGCACAATACTTAGTATACTACGCTTGATATAGATCTATATATTCCTATAAGAATATTTCTGGAGAATTGGGTAGGCATGGCGCTTTGCTAGAAGCCAACCTTGTCTTGTAAATCGGTATAAACGTAGTACGAGGTACTTACGTGTTCGGATAGTCCGGTGACCGTATTTACTGCCAACATATCCGGAGATCTCATGGGTCGCTTCCTGAAGATTCACCGATGATGTATGACTCGCACTTTAATTAATCTGGGATTAATTAGAAGAGAGAGAAAATTAATCTAGGATTAATTCGATGAGAGAGAAAATTAATCTGGGATTAATTCGATGAGAGAGAAAATTAATCTGGGATTAATTACGGAGATATTTTATCTAGGATAAAATATTAATTAAAGAGAGAGAACGATTAATTTAGAATTAATCAATAAAATAATATATCCGATATATTATACGAAATTGGATTTCGACGCGGAATTAAAATTGGATTTTAATTCGGGCGAACGAATCAATTTAGAATTAATTCGTTAGCGACGTGAATAGTGATTTCGCTAGGCGTAATCATTTAATTACGACGCGACGGAAAATTCGTTAATTTGGAATTAGTGAACCCGAGCCCGAGTGTGATTGCGAGCGCATTCGTATTTCGAATTCGAGCGCGGCACGCAAGTCACATCAAGCGTCAAATCACTAGTCGCATCAATCGTCAAATCACTTGTCACTTTGAGTGATGTGATATGACATGTCACTTTAATAAAGTGTAGAGATGTGATGTGAATAGTGATGTGAAGTGATTGAAAAGCACTTTTTGCTTTTGCTTTGACTTTTGATTTAAAGTTTTTAATATATATGTTTATTTATTTACTTGGTAAATGATTAAAATATAAGACATATATATAAAGCTTTTATTTTCTCTCTCCACCAACCAAGCAAAAACGAAATTGCTTGCTTATCCCTCTCCCACTCACGGTTTTCACTCTTTTTGGAGCCAAAAATCTTCTTCCCTCTCTCACGGCTTTGAGCCAAATTTCTTCTCATTTTTTTTGGTTTGATCACACCAAATGAAGAAGAAAGAGTGCTAGCACACACTTGGGTTTTACATAGGTGATAGGGAAACGAATTTGTGAGCTTGGAAAGCTTGAAGCTTGGAGCTTTAATGGAGTCTTTCATGGCCGAATTTTGGAGACACAAAGAGGAGCAAAACCGAGCCATCCACCACCTTTGGGAGACATTGCCGAGCATGTAGAGGGAGCTTGAAGGCTTGTGTTCTTCATTTCATCAAAACCAATCATTGTGAGTTATGTTTCCGCCTTACTCCTTTGATGTGTTCATGCGAATTTCTTGCTTGATTTGTTGATTTTGGGACCTTAATTAGAACTCAACAATTTGATCAAACAGTTGAGGCGTTACAATTTCCCCCTTAATGAAACTTTAGGACAAAGTGTCATCCTTGGATCTCTACCGGCGTCATATCGCCAATTTGTGATGTATTTCAACATTAATGGTATTAGCTGTACTTACCAAGAGCTGCATCAGATGCTAGTAACAGCGGAGGAATATTTGAGGAAGGGAGTAGCGACTTGCCCTTCTAAACCCACTGCTTTTCTCGCTTCTTCCCATTCTAAACAAAAAGGGAAGAAGAAGAAGAAGAAGGGGAAGAAGAAGAAGGGTATAAATCTTCCACCCCAGGGTAAGATAGCTAAACCCAAGAGAGCTGCCGAAGACAAATGCCACCACTATAGCAAGATTGGCCACTGGAAACGGAATTTTCCTAACTATCTGGCGCAGATCAGAAAGGAAAGAGCATCTACTTCAGGTACTTTTATTTTTCCCATTATTGATATCTTTTTAGCTTGTGAAGCTATGTCATCCAGTTGGATTTTGGATTCTGCTTGTCCAATTCACATTTGCAATTCATTACAGGTGCTGAAGGAAAGTAGACGGCTAAAATCTGGGGAGATGCAATTGCTGTTCGGGAGTGGTGACTCTTTGGATGCAGTTGATGTGGGCTTATGCGAGATTCCCCTGCCCAGTGGGAGTCTTTTGTTGCATGACTATTTTTTTATACATGGATGTGTTGCGAACATTATATCGCCTTTTATATTAGATACTGATGGCTATAATGTAAATATTAAGAACCGTTCTTTGTATTTATATGATAGATATAATGTTCAGATCCTTGTTTGTCCAAATGAGCAGGGTTTGTATACCACATAAGATATATTTATTGTTGGAACTAATAAACGTAAAGTATCTTATATAAATAATACAGAACTATGGCATATGAGGTTGGGTCACATAGGTATGAAACGTCTAACCCAGTTGGTTAGGAATGGTTTGATACCGGATCTCACCATTGAACTTTATCCAAATTGTAAATCTTGTATTCTGGGTAAGATGACCAAAGCCCCATTTTCGGGTGTTGGACACCGAGCCATTGACTTATTGGAACTAATACATTCTGATGTATGTGGTCCCATAAGTCAGACTGCTCAGTGTTTTTTCCTACTTCGTTACCTTTACCGATGATTTGTCACGGTATGGTTATATTTATTTGATGAAACAGAAATTGGAAACCTTTGAAAAGTTCAAGGAATTCTGAAATGAAATAGAAAATAAACTGGTAAATATATTAGATGTCTTCAATCTGATCGGGCGGTAAATATATGAATGGTGAGTTCAATGATTATTTAAAGGAGAATGGGATTCTCGTTCAATATACTCATCCGGGTACTCCACAGCACAATGGAGTGTCTGAAAGGAGAAATCAGACTTTATTAGATATGGTTCGATCGATGTTGAGTTTTACTTATTTGCCCTATTATTTATGGGGTTGTGCTATTTTAACAGCTGCACATCTTTTGAATAAGATTCATTCCAAGGCCGTTTCTACAACTCCATATGAGATATAGACTGGTAAGAAATTAAATCTTAATTATGTTAAGATTTGGGGCTGTCCTGCCTATGTCATGATGGCTCAGCAAGATAAGCTTTTGCCTCAAGGGCAGAAGTTTAGGTTTGTTAGATATCCTTCAAATACGAAAGGATATTCGTTCTATGATACCGAGCATCAAAATGTGTTCATAGATAGCTTCGCAAAATTTCTTGAAAAGGAAATTTTGTCTGAATGAGGTAATCATAGACAGATTGAACTTGATGAAGTACAACCTGGAACCAACGAACTAGTGGAGGAACCTGACGTTCAAATAGATAAAAGGCTTTCAACACACACACTCCGTAGGTCTCAAATGGTGTCCAGACCTCCTGAATGCTTGTATTTGATACAAGAAAAGAGTCTGGATGTTCTCTTAGTTGAAGAGACAGATCTTTATACCTATAGAGAAGCGATGTTGACCATCGACTTCGCGAAGTGGCAAGAGGCCATTAAATTAGAGTAAGACTCTATGAATCAGAATCAAATCTGGGACTTGGTTCCGCTTCCTGAAGGAATTGTTCCTATCGGCAGTAAATGAGTTTACAAGATGAAGCGTGGGCCTGACAGAAAGGTTGGGACTTTAAGGCCAGACTGGTAGCTAAAGGTTACACGCAGCGACCTGGTGTCGACTACGATGAAACCTTTTCACTAGTTGCGATGCTAAAGTCTATAAGGATTTTATTGTCTATTGCTGCTTACCATGATTATGAGATTTGGCAAATGGATGTCAAAATGGTTTTTCTTAATGGGTTTCTTGACGAAGAAATCTATATGGAACAGCCGAAGGGTTTTGTATCCAGCGAAACCTCAGGCATGGTTTGTAAGCTTAAGAAGTCCTTTATGGACTTAAGTGGAATCTTCGATTCGACGAGATTATTAGATTTTCTGATTTTCTCAAGAATGCAGAAGAATCCTGTGTGTACCAGAAGGTCAGTGGGAGTATGATAGTTTTTTCTAATTCTCTATGTTGATGACATCCTAATCATTGGGAATGATATAGGAATGATGCAAGGCGTCAAAGCTTACCTCTGTAAGAATTTCTCTATGAAGGACTTGGGTGAAGCTTTTTATATCTTAGGTATAAAGCTCTATAGAGATAAAGACAGGAAGCTTATTGGGTTATCCCAGTCGACGTACATAGATAAGATCTTAGAACGATATAATTTTACTAACTGTAAGACAGTAAACATACCGTTCAGACATGTCATTCATCTTACGAAGAAGATGTGTCCACAAACAGAAGATAAGAAGATTAGAATATCTAATCAACCTTATACTTTGTGTTGGGTAGCATAATGTATGTCATGTTATGTACGAGGCCAGATTTTAGCTACGCGGTTAGTATAACCAGTAGATATCAGTCCAATCCAGGAATAACCATTGGATGGCCGTTAAACATATCTTGAAGTATCTTAAAGGTACTATGGATAAGTTTATTATTTATAGAGGAAATGAACTGCAGGTTAATGGGTATATAGATTCTGATTTCCAATCGGATCCTGATGATAGAAAATCTATATCAGGATTCGTATTTACCCTTAACGGGGGTGCAGTTTGTTGGAAAAATTCCAAACAGAGGTCTACAGCTGATTCCACCACAAAGGCAGAATATATTGTTGTTTCTGAAGCTGCAAAAGAAGCTGTTTGGCTTAAGAAATTTATCACAGAACTGGGAGTTGGCCCAAGTATCGAGAATCTGATTTCGCTATACTGTGATAATAATGGTGCCAAGCAAAAGAACTGAGGGCACATCAGAAGTCGAAGCATGTGGAACAAAAGTACCACATAATTCGAGAGATTGTGAAGATAATGTAACAGACCCGCTCACAAAGGTCATACCTACGAAGCTATTTGATAAGCATGTGAAGTTGATGGGTATTAGATACAATCGATATTGGCACTAGAGCAAGTGAGAGATTTTGTTAGGGGTTGTGCTCTGAGCGCCAAATTCTTATGTATTTCCCTGTAAATACTTTTGTATATATTTTATTAATGAATAAAATAGATAGTTTCTTTAATATAAATTCTTTTTAGTATATGGTAAAGACGTAAATGACCATAGAGTGATTGGTTATGATACAGTTGCAAAAGTGTCGCAACTGACATTGAGCGGTATCATAACAGTGTCATTCTTTAACTGTTCTTGGTCAAGGTTTACTAATACTTGGTCAGTAAGTAAACCCATTGAGACCGGTACGTGTCGTATATTGGAATGTTGGATTCTAATGGTTTCTCAATGAACCATGAGTCTCGGGAGACTCTTATAGATACAAAGGTGTTTATATCGAATAAACACGGAACGACTCATCGAAGATTCTTAATAGGTGGTACACCAACGTCAATAAGAATCTTATTGGGTTAAGTGAGCATAGTGATCCTCCGACTTGAGGTACCACTGTGGATATATGAGGTATCCTCCACACTTTGATGGCACTCACGTCACTGATCTATTTAGATCAGACCTCCGCCTGTTCGTTGGGTATAGACTGATCCTCATGATATCATGTGCGTATCGAGATAGGATCTGTCAGTTATGTGTACAGAGCATAGGTATCCAAATTAGCAATCTGTTAAAACCCATGGGCCCGTGGTACACTGTAGAAATAAGTTCTAAATGTTATTTAAGAGATTGCTAATAGAATTATCGACGAGATTATACCTAAAGAGATTTGACGTTTATATCTAATTCTCTGGATAATCCGGATACTTGTGACGGAAGGATTATATGTATGCAGTGACCTCGACCTGTATGGTTCAGAGATTTATCTGTGTTCGTCATAATTTATGGGTGGTAGATTATGGACAAAAAATTGGATTTCGTGACGGATATGCCTGAACCTAGAGAGTCTTACTAATGAGATATACTTGTTGGACACTAGGACAATTTTTATACATAATACTGATTATTTATAAGTCGTTTAACGGTTAAACGAAAATACATACTTTTGGCCATTTATTAAATGTCGAATGTGATATTGACCTTTATAATTAATATATATATTTGATGATTTATTGTATTGTAAATATAATACATATATTTTGGATATTTATATTTATTTTTATTATATTCAATTGTTGAATAATTAATAAATTTTAATATTTCTTTTACTTATTAAGATAAGTTAAATTGCACTTTTTAATTGAAAATTGTGGCCAAATTTAATTGGTTAGCTTGGCAAGATTTAATTGGTGAATTTGTGATAAGTATTGAATTTTTGGACAATTTGATACCACAAATTAATTAAATTAATTTCCAATTAAATAAAACAAAAATTAAAAAAATGTGGTGTAATATTTTTCCCAATTTTCGTGACTTAGGGAAATTATTTAAACAATTTTTTTTTCATTCTATCAACCTAAAAAAAAAATCAAAAACAAAAGAGAGAAAGAGGAGAAAAGAAGAAAAAGAAGAAAAGTCTTCTAATTTTGGAAATTTGGTAAGGACTTTCATACTTTATCCTTCTTGAAAATTGTTTATTTGATCATAAGCTTAAATTTGATTAGCTTAGTTTTTCCTCTACTTTCTCATGGTTTGGTTTTGATGTTTGGGTGCTTGATTTGAAGATGAAAGCATGTATAATGAATTAGATTTCTTAAATTAGCTTATTAAGCATTCTTTATGCTATTTAGATAGAAAGTTGTCATTCTAGAGTTTAGTAGCCACTCATGGTAAACCTAGAATTGTTCTTGGTGTATTTAATGATGGTGAGACTCATTTGTGATGGAAAAATTGAATTAAAATATTGAATTTATTAATTTGGTGATAATTGATTAATTTGTGAAATTATTAAATTAGGGTTCAAACCTTCACCAAATTGGGGATTTTCATATATGTGATGAGTTTAGATATATATATGATGTATATAAAATTTGGAATTTTTAGAATTGATTTGGGCATGTTTTGAACATAAGGGACCATTCAATAATTTCGAAAAAATTGTTTTCTGAAATTTAAAACTGAAATTTTATGTATTAGACATAAATAAATCATTTTGGAATTGATTTGGAATCAATTAAAATTATTTTTAACAATTTTGAACTAAAATGATTTAAATTTAAAGTTTTGGGGTAAATTGGTAATTTTTGAAAAATCTGATTTTTGGGTAAAATTTCAGTTATTAAATATTGAGTAATTGAAATAAATAGTTTATTTTAATTACTCGAGAAAAATAATTGAAATCGGAAAATTTTGATTTTCCACGATCCGCTGCGTTTATCCGAATTACCACCCAAAACCCCAACAGTTAACTCATCACGCTACATATAATGTTTTACCGGAGTGACCTAAGTTCCGAGCACTTATACCATCACACTAATGACGATTTAGATATAAGTAGTAAAAACACATTCATCTCCGTATTGAAAAGACAGACCATCCAATAATGCTCCAACATTATTACACTATCACTTAAAAGTAATCACCTAATCACGAGAGATTTATGACAATCAAGTCACTAACTTTATTAGGTCAAAGTTTTAATAATACATGCAATACATATAATATGTCTTATGCATAATTAAATTAAAATTACTATGGAATAGATTCTAAACATGTGTTGTGTGGTTAAGCCTTTGCTCTGATACCATTCTGTTGGGGCAGTTGTGGAACCCCTAGAGTCAGATCGGTGTCCCGGACAGGCAGCGAAAATGGGTCTAACCCATGGATATCAAGTATGGGTATAATTTTAAAATATTTCATGAAATACTATATTACATTAAGAGTGTATAAGAAAAAATCAAGACTGAATAGGAGTCTAGAAACTCCCGAATGAACAAAAATAAAATTGCCATGCGCGTACGCGCGTGCTACAGGCACGCGTACACTATGCGCGCACGCGCACTGTAGTAATCAGGTCTCCACACAATTTTTTTTAAATTCATTTGTTTCCTTTTCATTCAGTCACATTATAGTGAGCTGAATGAATTAGAGTCTTTGACCCTAATTCGTTTCGGTCTTCCCTAAACACTTTAAAAACATCCAAAATTAATTTTTAATTTCAAAATCAAAATTAACACATGTTATAGAATAAAAATCAGGTTTTTAAAAATATCAAATATTTTTACAAAAACATAAATTTATTCTAAATACGCACTTGCTTAAATTTTGAATCCATTACACAAACCAAATTAGAATCCCAATAAGAAATGTCTCGTGAACAATTCTAGGTCACCCAAAGGTGGTTAAGTGATTCTAGAATGGTAGCCATAGCTCTAAGCTTTAATCAAAATTCCAAACTCTGATTAATTGTTTCATGTCCAACATGAAGATCTTTGACCTAATTACAAGCATATTGTGTTTATACTTCCAAAGCATCCTACACAATTTATTAGCCTTATTTCAACATTAAGCTATGTGATCATGCATCTAATACATAAATAAACATAACTTAAGAGAAGATCAAACATTACCTAGTAAGCTTGATGCAAGATCCAATCTACTTCTCATTTGTTGAGATCGTCGGAGAACCTCCAAGGTGTGCAAGCTTGACTTCAAGATCCAATCTTGTTTCCAATACTTTCAAGCTTCACTTCAATATCCAATCTTGATTTCTCCTCGATGAAATGTTGTAGAGACCTCACAAGCTTCTCTAAACACTTCTCTAACTTAGGCTAATCTCTCAAGAATTTACTTATGCTTGTATTTGAACTTGTAATTAAAACCTTCCTAAAGCTTGCTATTTATAGCAAAACTTAGGTAATTTTTAATTAATAAAAGTTATAATCAACTTTTAAGTGGGTTTAATCTATTTTGTCCAAATATGTATAATTAGGTATGACTAATCTCTATTGTCTCCCACTTTGATTTAATCCAATTAAATCAAGCCAAAGATTAGGAAATGGATTAGTTAAATATTTACCATCTTGATTTAATCCAATTAAATCAAGCCAAAATCACATATTATTACATACTTACAATTACCATAATATCCCGAAACGGTAGAGATAATTATGATTTTACAATTAAGCCCCTGTGTAATTATTGAATTAATCCAATTAGGTCAAAGTAAATAATCAATTTTATCCAATAATATTTGATTATCTTAGCTGATAATTATAATATCGAATATTATATTTTATAAAAAATAATCAACTATCCAAGTGCTCAACAAGTACACTTCATACTAGGACTCTCTAAGTTCAGACACGTTCATCATATAAGCCTAGCTAAAATATACACAATTCGGCCACCTTCAAATTTGTGAAGAACACGAATGACCTTTCTGAACTATACAAGTCGAGGTCATCACATATGTTTAACAATCCCTCTGTCGTAGGCTATACGAGTTGTGCTTAGGAAACATAGAATATACCGTCAAGTTTTCGAGGCGCACATCTCATGTCGACATGTCCACGATTCTTTACAACTGATGCGATGCACCATAGGTGATCGACTTTGGCCAAAGTCTTTAAAAATTGTGACCTTACATACATGGATACCTAAACCCCTTATGGTACATATACGGGCCGACATATTTTATCTTGCTTCACACTTGATTACTGAGTGCATCGGTCCACACCTAACAAACATCTAGAGGCCAGATCATGAAAGGTTTCTAACATATATGGCATCTAAGTGTGGAGGATCTCACACAAAATCAATGTTATCCTATAGCAAAGGATTACATATGCTAACTCGAGGAGATTCATATTGACAGTGGTGTGTACTTCCAACTGTTAGGAATCACCTGTGAGTCATTCAATGTTCGCTCCAACGAATACCTACATGTCTATACGAGTTTCCAAAACTCATGTTACATCGCATTAAACCATTGGAACTCCAATTCAATATACGACATGTGCTAGTCTTCTAGGTTATAGGAATTCGACCGTATTCCAAAACCAACGACTAGAAATATTTACTTTAAGAATAGTTTACACCTAGTGTCAAGACTATTCTAAGGTCGATGTCATTCTTAGCATATCTATACATCAATTTAATACGCGTAATGACAATACCATTTTAAGGTATGAAATGAAAAATGTAGTTATTTTATTAATAAATAATAAAATGTACAAATCAGATTGGCACTCCAAACACCAACTCCATCACGCAGTTCCACTGAGGAAATTAATTGAGGAATATTAATTGATAAGGTGACACGTGGTCTATAGAGTATGTTGGAATTGTTCACCTACGTACATAATACAAGTCAAACTCATATTTTGCAACTAAGTTAAAGTTATTGTTTTATTGTTAATATTATTACCTTATAAATTTGTTGATATTTATAATAAAATATTTACTATTATCCTCCAAAATCAATATTACGACGGCACAATTAAAATATATATGATCTTAGAATGACTTATATCTATTTTTAAATATATTTTCCTAAAAAAAAAAAAAATTGACCCAATTAATGTACATCGGAAATGCCAACATTAAACTAATGGTTTCAACTTTCAAGTTCTCACTTTAAGAATTAGATCTTGAGTTCGAGACCCATTAATATGGAAGTCTCGAAACAGGATGAGGTCCATCCTAAATACAATACTAATAATATAGGCATCCCTAATGTTTAGTGGGCCCCTTAAATGAACCAGAAAAGAATTGGTTTGGAATATTTTTTTTTTAAAAAAAATGTACACGAGAAATTCTTTGAAATTGGTGAAATTTGGAAAGGAAAAAGTTTACCATTGGTTTTTAAATTGTGAGAATTCTTTCAAACAAGATATGAAGTAGATTAAAAAATGTGTTTGAATAAATTTAAGCTCATAATCATGAAAAGTGAGAGGTAGTATATCATGTTTTGAATATATATGTCATATTTCTCATAACAGTTGGGTCACACGTTCTTGATTATATGAAATATATCCACTTTTTGAAAAAATTATATAATGTTTCGGATGTATATGTCATCTTTCTCATAACAGTTGGGTCTCACACCAATCACGTTCTTGATTATATGAAATATATTTATTTTTTGAAAAAAATTAAATTATGTTTCGGATGTACATGTCATCTCTCTCATAACAGTTGGGTCCCACACAGTTATGGGACCCATTATGAAATATATTCATTTTTTGAAAAAATTATATTATGTTTCAGATGTATATGTCATCTCTCTCATAACAGTTGAGTCTCACACAGTTATATGACCCAATTATTATAAGAGAACTAATATATATATCCGAAACATAATTTAATTTTTTCAAAAAATAAATATATTTCATATAATCAAGAACGTGATTGGAGTTATATTTTGATAACAACACATGCTTCGGTCATCCAGCACTTAAAAAACAGCATATACTAAATCTTTCTTCTATTTTGTGTCACACACACTCAAGTTGTAGCCCACAATAATGTAGCCAATACTAGCTCTACAAGAGCAAAAGGTAATCTCGGCCGGAATCATGCTCGTCAATCCAGAGTGAACTATCATGTCAAGTACGATATCGATTTCATCATAATTAATTTAATTTTTTTTATTAATAAATAAAAAATATTTAACCCAATACTATTATATAACATAAATAAATTTGAATTATTCCTAAAATAAAATCTAGCATTTCACTTAGCATGTTAATAAAATCGTAAATTTTCATCAAAATCTCAATTAATTTTAAATTCAAAATGATTTTTCGTCCGAGGTAAAAGTAATTTGAAATTCAAGAGATTGGAGACTTTTATTTTATTATTATTTCAAATAAGGACGATTTTTTTGGGTGGGCAAGACGAAACGAAACTGGACGTCTCCTTTAGCATTCCTAATATTACGCTTATGGAACCCAAAAAGGAAAAAATCTCGTAGAAACAAACGAGTACAATATAATCATCGTATTGATTATTTTAGCCATCATCTTAAATATTTATAATTATTTATGTCCATAAATAATTAAATAAATTTGGTGAAAAATATCATGTAAAATAAGAGCACCATTCCCATTAATTTTCAAATATACATACTCCATCTAACCCATTACACCATTAAACACAAATAAAAAAGTCGCCCCCAAAAGTATTAACAGAAACATTACCCATTATACAATTACCACCCAAGATACAATTTTTAACAGAAAAAAAAAAAAAAAACATATTCATAAAAATTAGAAAGGGAAAAAAAACACAAAATTTGTCACATGACTTTCCATGACTCGAGAGTTGGAAAGTTGGACAAAGCATCCAAGTTCAGGCCGGTCCTTGCACCGTCACCCACCAAAGCGGTTTGGAAATCAAAATGACCCGACCCGGAAACTGAGCCCATCTGCTGATGATGGTCCCACAAAAACGCCGACGTATCCAGCGTGGGCAAGCACCAACCTCCGATACTGGGCAACCTTCCACCGGGCCTCTTCGGCTCCGGCTTCAGCACGGGCGCCATCTGCGTCTGCGCGGTACCGAATCGGACACCGGTCACCTGCTGCACCATCTGCCTGAAGTTCGCCGGATCCGCCGTTATAAACGTCGTCTGAGTCTTCTTAGACAGACGCGGCTTCCGTTTCGTAATTTTCCCCGTTTTGGTACCTGTTCCGAGCCGTTTCGGAAGCGTTTCGGGCTCGGAAACCGAAACGTTAGAGACAGTGGGGGTTTCGGGACCGATAAAGGGAGCAATCAAATCAGAAGCAAAAGTTTCAGAGACAGAGTTAGTAATATTATCGTTATTGTTGTTGTTACAGAGAGATTTTTGAAGGGCTTTGGTTAGGGTTTCGGTTTCACGAGCGCAGGCTTCGGAGAGCCAAGAATCTCCGAACGCCGAACGGAACGACCACGTTTCAACACCGTGCAAGTTTTCTGAGGATGTCATTTTCGTAAATAAATGGTGCGATCAAGGGCTGATGTTAGAGCCAGAGGTGGTTCAGTGCATGGCGTGGAAAATAAGAAGGGCACAAGGTAGCGAGAGACTGAGGATGGGGAATAAATAACCCGCGATTTTCGGCCGGCTACGTGTCAAATGCCCATTAGTTGGGAAATGTTTTAACGGTGGTTTACTGTGTAGCGGGACCGTTATGTAAGTGAGTTGAGTGAGTTGACGGTCCAGCCGCGTCGTTTCGACTGGCGTCCTTGTTTACGCGTTCTGACATCATCAACCTTATCCTTTATTTATTTATTATGATTTATTGCCCTTTTTAATATTATAATAATTACGGCGTTACCGTCAATTATTGATCTTGAATCATATCATGAAATGACGTGGGGAGTATGAATTGAAGAAGTTTCCCGCGCCTTAAAAACTGCCACTTGGTAAGCAACAATTATTAGTAACCAGTAGGATTCTTTACTTGTTCAGCTCACTTGATTAATTTAGTTAGAGAACTATAATTATTGATTAAGAGGGTGATTATTCGCACTTTAATTACATGTCTTTGATTACTTTACATTAATTTATAGATCTCATCTATATGTATGTATGTTAATGCTAACACTAGAATATTAATAATTGAATGTCTCCTTTTTGGTGTCCGGTGAGTTTAGGTGTCCCCTTACCCTTACTCCATCTTTACGGATTTGTTTGAATAATAATTATTATTATAACAAAAAAAAAAATGAATTGACGGAAATCCAATAAGTTGCAAGTGAGAATTTCAAAAAGTGATTCGGAAGCATTGGAGTTGATGAGTCTGCAGTCCAATATATTTATACTTTAATAGGGTGCTTTCTTTTTGTTATTTTTATTTTGTGAGGTGTGACTTCAATACCGGTTCGATATTATGAATTTGATCTATATTGAAACAATAAAATTATCGTAATGATATACATATTTAAATTTTTACTTAAATTTTCTACATTTCTCTCACTGTAGTTACAGTGAATTACTGTAGCTATATTAACTCACTGTAGTTACCGTGAGAGGGGTGTAAAAACTTTAAGTAAAAATTTAAGTATGTTTATCATTTTTGATAAAATTATATTTTAATCAAAACATAATTTTTTTTTTTTAAGTATTAGATTAACTTGTTTTTACTCATTATAAAAATATTAAAAAACCAATCATTATTATTTTGTTAATACTAGGAATGTGCATTGGTCGGTTCGGTCGGTTAATCCTTGATTTTTTTAACCGTAATCGAAATTTTCGGTTAAATAAAAGTGTGACCGATTTAACCGATTTAACTAATTTATGACACATAACCATTAGCCAATTAACCGTTATATTTCTGTCAGTTATGGTTAATTCGGTTATTAACCAATTCAATAAATATAAATTCATCAACTTTCAATAAAGCAATTTAACACAATTACACAAATATAAATTCATATCCATCAAAAAGACATCATAAGATAATTTAGCACAAATATAAATTCATCAAGCATTTTGAGAAGACAATCCAGAAAGTCAGAAGACAACTCAAAATTACATTATAAAATCCATCAAAAATACAAACTAATAAATAAGCAAGGGAATGATTAATAAAAAAAATACCACTGTGCATCTACAGCAAGCTCAGAACATTGCCAATAGTAGTAGCAGTGGCTTATCAAGCTGGAAAAATTCCGAGGAAGAAGAGTTCATGTGGAATATGCACTCTAGATTATCAGATCATATGATGCTGCCGATATTTCTAAGAGTCCAACGAAAGATAATTGGGCTCTGGATCGTCCTGAAAAATTGGTAATCTAATAATCTTGAATGATTAGGATTTTGGAATTTTTTTTTTTTAACTTTCGAACTTGATTCCGTTAATTTAAAAATCAATTCAGCGATGAATAAAAGTAATTCTAAGAAACATTATTTTTTTGAAACTTGAAAGAACGATAATTCTAATTAACTGATTTGTTTGGTCATTATTCACTTATATAAAACTTGGGTAACATTGATGTAGTGTCCTCATTAAACCAATCACATTAGTTTGGCAGTAGTAGAAAGCCAGAAACTTACAGGCGAGAAGACGAAGACTGCAATTAAAGCTGTAAGTGGAATTTTGTGACTGCAATTGAAGTTGTAAGTGGAATTTTGTGACTGTAAGCTGTATGTGGATTTTGTGACTTTAAGTGACGGCTAGAGTTTTGAAGTATTAGTTTTGGTTTAGGGTTTTGAAGCATCTATATATAGGGTTTAATTTTGGTTAATCGGTCGGTTCGGTTATACGAATCTCATAACCGTAACCGAATCGAATAACTGAAAAAATTAAAAATTTTAACCGTAATAATCGATTTAACCGAATTAACCGAACCGTAAAAAAATTGGGTCGGAACGGTTCGGTTCACACACACACGCACGCACGCACGCATATATTAATTCTCAATAAACTACACACTAAAAGATTTCTGTTTTGTCTCAATTTCTTGCTGTTTCTGTTTCTATGGGCAAGACTTAGGCCCGGCCGGCGGTTCGGTTCGGTTCCGGTTCCATCCGTTTTTTTTATTGCTTTATTGAAAATAAAAAATTGAGATTGATAAATCAATATAATTTAAAATTATGAATTTAAATTTATTACATTACATAATTACATCAAATTACAAATAAAATTCTTATCTTAAAAATAAAAAAAATTATAATATAAATTCAAACCGGTTTCGGTTGGTTCCAACCGGTTCGGCTAGGGTAGGAACCCTAACCGAACCGATTAGGTTCTGGTTCGGTTCCGGAATCGGAATCGTCCGGTTCTAACCGGTTAGGTTCCGGTTCCGAACCGGAACCCAGGTCTAGCTGGACTTGCGTTTTTCAATGATTTATTTAATCAAACATCTATTTATTTTTATTTCTTACGTGGTTCTGTCATGTAACTACAAAAAAATATGTTTTAGCAGCTCCACCTTCACCCTCACTCGGTGCTCTCAATCTTTAGTAGTAAGAAACATGCATGATATTGAAACTCATAAAAATTCCATCTTTCACTCACTACTGGCAACTCAAATGTTGTTTCGTTTCCCCATTTTCACTAAAGATTCATAAAATTTCTCAACACCAGGCAAATATTTAGAGTTGTTTGTGGGTGGCAAAATCTAAAATTTAATATTAGGGTTTATAAATCGAAGTTTTTTCCTCTCAAATCAATTGTTGGAAATGAACAAAAGCTATCAATTGATGCGTTTTTATAGTTATATCCCCATTAGTGTCCTGTACAAAGCTATCTTTAATTGTTTTTGTTATAAATACCCTCTGTAGTTTTCACCTTATAGTAGCAAGAACTTGTTTCCAGATTAACAACACTCGCACGACTTATTTCCAATGAACAATAGCCAATCAAGATCTGTCAAGAAGAAGAAATGAATGGCAAATAATCCAATACAAACAGAGCAAAATTTACGTGGTTCGGCGTAAGCCTACATCCATGGGATAAGAACAGATTTGATGCTTCTCATTTTTCAATTAATGGAGGTTTACAGTTTCTATCTATCTTACAATAAAGAAGACTCTCTGAATCTATTTCTTTGATTCTTCTCACTTACAAAACTCTCTCAGTTGTTATCACAGATATCCAGTAAGCCAACACACTGCTGACTTTATACTAGGTTAGCAAGTCACGTGAAATGCAGCTGACAGTTGCAACTTGCAACTGATTCAGTTATCACACCAAAAAACAGTTATAGCTGGGTTACTCATCTCCTCTTTTGCACACTTGAACAACATCAGATCAACAAAGCCATACACTTTGAAAGCAGTGATTGAATCACAAGTTTTACAAATCTCCACCTTGATTCAAGCACTAAATCAATCCTGCCATATTACTTTACATCTTAATAATGTGTTACTCCTATCAAGTCCAAACATTTCTTGAACTTGACAGAAGATAAAGCTTTGTTTAATGCATCTGTTGGGTTGTCTTCTGAAGCTATCTTCTTAACCTTATGCTCCTTTTGTTTATCTCATCTCATATGAAATGTAGCATCACATTGATATGCTTTGTCCTTTCATGAAAAACTTGATTTTTAGACAACTGAATAACACTTTGGCTATCACAGTAAATCACAACAACTTTTTACTTTAAACCAAGTTTTGTTAACGAACCCTTCATCCAAAGGGCTTCTTTTACAGCTTCTGTTGCAGTAATGTACTATGCCTCAGTAACGGACAGAGCTACAAGATGTTAAGAGAGGATTTCCAGCTTACTATACACCCTAAGACTTTGAAAATGTAACCAGTCAGAGACATTCTTCCATCCGAATCAGCACCATAATCAGAGTCTACAAACCCAACAACAACATCTTTACAGTCACTTTCAGACTCATATAACAAACCCAGATTTTCAGCACCTCTCATATACTTCATGATCCATTTAGCAGCTTCCTAATGTTCAATCCTTGGATTTCCTATAAACCTGCTAACAACACTAACTCCTTGTGCTATATCAGGTCTTGTGCAGACCATAGCATACATCAAGCTCCCTATAGAGTTTGCATAAGGTATATCAAACATGTATTCTCATTCCTCTTCATTTCTTGGGACCTGATCCTTTAACAGTTTGAAATGAGTAGCAAGAGGTGTAGATACTAATTTGGAATTACCCATCCCATGTTAGTCTCTAAGACATGTAACAAGATCTCTAAACATGATTTGTGTGTGAAATAACCAAGTAAAAGTTGCGGAATGACTTATATTGACTTAGGGAGAAATTTCAAAAAATTGCTCTTTTGGATGAAGCTCCAAGCTTATGTTAAGTTGTTTGATCTTTGGGTGAGTTTCCCTAACACCTCAAATGACTCTCCAAGTGCCAGCTTTGATGAAAATTGTGAAGCAAAATTTTCCCAAGTGAGAGAGGAAGAATAGGCCAAGAAATGGGGAAGAGAGAGATGGTGAATAGTTGTTCAAAACTTGGTTGTTGTGTTGTAAATGCCACATTTAAAGAAAGCCAACTACTTCCATCAATTTTTGACAATTAATGTAAGTGATGTGGTCCCACCACATTTAAATTCAAAATTTATATTGGCTAACTTAACACACAACTTAGCTTGGGCCCGGGTTCGTTTAATTTCGAAATTAAATGAATTTTTCGTCGCTACATAATTAATTTAATTAAATAATTATGTCTCGTAAAATTATTTCGATAGTCGCTTACGAATTAATTCTAAATTAATTCGTTCGCTCGAATTAAAATCCAATTTTAATTTCGTATTGAAATTCAATTTCAATTAATATATCTGATATATTATTTTAGCCCTAAAAAAATAAATTAAATAGAAAAATCCAATTTAACTATTAAATTTATTTTATCGATTAATTCTAAATTAATCGCGTTCTCTCTTCTATACGAATTTATTCCCAGATTAATTCTCACCGCAATTAATCCCAGATTAATTTTCTCTCTCATAATTAATCCCAGATTAATTCTATACGAGTCAAATGTCATTAGTGAATCTTTAGGAAGCGACCCAAGAGATTCCTAAATATGTTGGCAGTAAATACGTTTGTCGGACTATCCGAACACATGCGTACCCCATACCATGTTCTAACCGATTTACAAGACATGATTGGCTTTTAGCAAAGCACCGTGCCTACCCAATTATCCAGAAATATTCACCGAGGAATATAATCTGTATCAGGAGTAGTAATATTACGTAATGCATAATACGATCCAGTATCGAATGTCACATGCTAGGCCTAGGGCTGGCTCTGTGTCTGCCCCGTACGAAGTATATATCAGATCTCGAGTAACTAGTCTCTGTAATCGGAAAGTCATGACCTAGTCATATTTTCCCGATAGTTGCCGCTTTTAAGATTACTAGTTTCGTATCTTGTGTGACCATCATCTCCATATGAATGAAGTGATACTCTCATCTTGACATCCAATACACTACGATTCTCAGTAAACCCAATACAGACGTACACAGAACCTGTTAAAGCTCTAGACGACCAATATAAAAGTAAACTGATTGTCGCAAGTAATAGCGACATAAGTCTCAGATTAAAGATCACATACACCTACCCTGATTCGCATTCCCATAGACATATAGTCACACTACCAATGAGATTCTGAGTGGGTCTATTCAGAGCGACCTGTTCCCGGTCTAACGACAAACAGAACCTCTTATTACACTTGCATAAGTATCCAATACCTAAATATATGAGAACTATGTCGTTAAGCTTTCATAACGCGCACAAGTGTAATACTAGTCTATTCCACATTATCAATGTCTAGTCTCGATAATACTTTCCTACGGATATTTAATGATTAAACCATTCATGGATTAATACTATCTCATATCTTATTAATCTGATTTAACTATATGGACTTTTATCATTATATATATCCAAGTAATTCAATTACAATAATGATAAAATAGTAATTTCCTTTTGTCACATAGTTAATTTGTACAAAAGCACAATAGTTTTTACAAATAATGATGCTATGAGTCATAATTATCCAACATTCCAAACCTTTATAGTATTTTGTGTACATAACCTTATTGTGAAAGAAACAAAGTCCCCATCTGTCTATTCCTTTTAATTTGCATTCCAAGGATTTTATTTGTAGGACCAAGATCCTTCATTTCAAATTTACCTTTTAGTTTAGCTTTTACCTGATTAATTTCAGTTCTGTCACTACAGGCCACCAACATATCATCTACATACAGTAGCAGATATATGTAGTTTGTCTTCTTCAACAGCTTGTAGTAGACAAAACTATTATGGTCACTTTTTACTGAAGCCACTCTCAATCATGAATACATCGAACCTTTTATACCATTACGAACCTTTTATACCATTGCCTTGGTGGCTGTTTTAAACCATATAAAGACTTCTTTAACAGACATACTTGGTTCTCTTTGCCAAATTATACAAAGCCCTAGGGTTGAGCCATGACAATTTCTTCTTCCAACTCCCCATGAAGGAATGTAGTCATTACATCAAGCTGATCTAGCTCCAAGTTGAACACTGCTATGAGAGCTCATAGGGTTCTTATGGACTTATGTTTGACAACTTGAGATAATACTTCATTTTATTCTATCCCTGTTGTTGGGAGAATCCTTTTGCAACTAACCTAGCTTTGAACCTAGGTTGTTCTACTCCTTGAATTCCTTATTTAATCTTGTAAATCTATTTACATCCCACTACTCTTTTCTTTGGAGGCCTTGGAACCAAAGTCCAAGTTTGGTTTTCATGAAGCAAATTAATTTCATCTTCCATAGCTCTTAACCACTCATCTTTATATCTGTTTCTTATGGCTTCTTTATATGTTCTTGGTTTCTTCATCAATTACTACATCAGCTACTGTTAGAGCATAAGATATAATGTCTTCATATCCATATCACATAGGAGGTCGTATTTGCCTTCTTTATCTATCCCTGATCAGATTATAATCTTGTATATTTGCACCTTCTTGTGTCTTAGGTTGTAAGGATTCATCACACAAAGCTTTTTTATGCTCATTTCTTCAGTAGTGCCATTGCCAATCACTCTTCCAAGCTCTATCTCCAGCTGAACCCTCTCAGTTTCTTTAACTGAAGGCTTCTCAGTGTGAGAGCCTATTACTGAAGTTTCATTGAAAGTAACATCTCTACTGATTACACATTTTGATAAACCAACTTCCTTACACCATAGCTTATAATCATTTATTCCCTTTGGATAGCCAATAATCACTCATTTCAATGCTCTAAGTTCAAGCTTTCCCCTTTTGACATATGCATAGGCTGCACAGTCAAAAACTTTCAATGTAGACAGATCAGCTAGTATCCCTGACCACTTTTCCTCAAGTTTTTTTTAACTCAATGGCTCTAGAAGGGGATATGTTTACTATATCAGATGCTGTTGTAACTGCTTCAGCCCAAAACACATTTGGCAAGTTTGCTTGAAACAACATACACCTTACTCTTTTCATAAGGGTCATGTTCATTCTTTCTGCCAATCCATTTTATTGAGGCGTATAGGCTACTGTCATGTGCCTGGAAATTTATTCTCGAGTACAGAAGTTGTCAAACTCCTTGTTACATTATTCCAAACCATTGTCAGTCCTCATCAATTTTACCTTCTTTCCTGTTTGATTTTGCATCCTCAAGAACCATTCTCTAAATTTCTCAAAAGCTTTATTTTTTCTCTTTAATATAAACACCCATACTTTCCTTGAGAAGTGATCTATGATAGATAGAAAAATATCTAGAACTATTGAGTGAAGTACTTGGGAAGGTCCCCATGAGTCAGAGTGAACATAATCCAGAGTTCCTTTGGTCCTATGTTTACCAGAACCAAACTTGACTCTACTTGCCTTACCAAGAACACAATGCTCACAAAATTCAAGTGAGGTAATATTGTCATTTCCTATAAATCCTTGACTATATAGTTCCTCCAGCCCTTTGTCACTGATGTGACCCATTCTAAGGTGCCACAATCTAGTGGCATCTGCCTGATTCTTGACAGATATTGCGGCCATACCAGCAAGTGTTTCTCCTTGCAGTATATAGAGTCCATTCTTTATGTGCCCTTTCATTACAGCCATGGAGCCTTTAATGACTTTGATCATGCCACCTTCAGCCCTAAAGCTGCAACCACTCTATTCTAATATTCCTAATGAGATTAAGTTCCTCTTTAACTCAAGAACCAATCTTAAATTATGCAATTCTCTCTCAACTCCATCAAACATTTTAATCCTTACACTTCCAATTCCAGTAACATTATAACACATGTTATTACCCATCATAATTGTGCCACAATGATCAAGACTCAAAGTAACGAACAAATTCTTATTTGGACACATATGAAAGGAACGACCAGAGTCAAGAACCCACTCACTTTCATATCTAGTCTCTGATGCAATCAAAAGGTCGGTACTTTGATAGCCATCATCTGAAACAACTTATGCATTTGATATAATAGCTGCATCTTCTTTGTGATCTTGGTTCTTTCCTTTCTCTTTCTTTTTATTCTTTCTCTCATAACAATCTTTAATAAAGTGACCTTTTTGTGACATTGGAAGCACTTCATTTTCTTATTCTTTGATTTCGATCAACTCTGAGACTTGCATTTAAATTCTCTTTATTCAGGTCTCTCTCTCACATTTAGTCCCTCAGTATTTCCTCCATTTTTATGATCAGTTCTCTTATTTAATTCTTTCAAATTCAGTGAAGATTTCATATCTTCCATTTTCAGATAGCTTCTGCCATATATTAGAGTATCAACAAAAGATTCATATGCTTATGGTAGTGAACTCAGCAAGATTATGGCCTGATCCCCATCCTCAACTTTGACCCCAATATTTTTCAGGTCAATGATGATTCTGTTAAACGAATCTAGATGTTCAGTGAGTGATTCCCCTCCACTCATTTCCAGTGTATATAACATTTTCTTCAAGTAGAATCTGTTTGCAAACAATTTTATCATGTACAGATTCTCTAACTTGTGCTAAAGCCCTATAACAGTTGTTTCTTTTGACATCTCTCTTAACACTTTGTCTCCAAGGCTCAAAACTATGGTGCTATGGGCTTTATCAAATCAGTCTTGGAACTCTCCATCACTGATCTTTTCTAGTTTCTTGATCTTACCCTTTTCATTGATGGCGTGTTCCAGCCCTTAATGAAAAAATAATTCTTTCATCTTTATCTTCCAAAGATTAAAGTCGTTCATACCATTGAAATTTCTATTTCAAGATTTGCATGTGACATTGCTTCCTTTCTTTAAGCTCTGATACCAGTTTGTTATAAATACCCAGTGTAGCTTTCACCTTATAAAAGTAAGAACTTATTTCCAGATTAACAACACTCACACTGTTTATTTCCAATGAACAATAGCACAATCAAGATATGTCAAGAAGAAGAAAAGAATGGAAAATAATCAAACACAAACAGAGCAAGATTTACGCGGTTCGGCGTAAGCCTACATCCACGGGGCAAGAACATATTTGATTCTTTTTTATTTCTCAATCAATAGAGGTTTACACTTTCTATTTATCTCACAACAAATAAGACTCTTTGAATCTTTTTTTTTATTCTTCTCCCTTACAAAATTCTCTCAGTTGTTATCATAGATATCCAGTAAGCCAACACACCACTGAATTTATACTAGGTTAGCAAGTCACGTGAGATGCAGCTGACAATTGCAACTTGCAACTGATTCAGTTATCACACCAAAAAACAGTTGTAGCTAACTTACTCATCTGTTCATTTTCACACTTGAACAAAATCAGGTCAATAAAGCCATACACTCTGAGAGTAGTGATTGAATCACAAGTTGTACAATTTTGGGTTTAGTGAAGTAAATATAATATTCAAATGAAATTGGTTTTTTTCTTTATATGTTTCGTAGTTTGAATTTCAAGTATTGTTAATGTTCTACTTTGAATGTTTGGATGCATACAAAACTTGAAAAAGAAATGGCGATGAGGCAATAGTGGTAACAAAATCCCAAATCAGCCTGTGATTATCGATTATTTGATTTTTTATTTTATGTTGCTGTTGTTTCTAGGTTTTACTTTTGATTTCTTTATGTTGATATGGTTCCACCTTAGTTTTTGCTTCATAGTTTTTTAGATAAAGGTCATATGACTTGACACGTTTAAAAAATGGTTCTTTACTCTCAAGTATAAAAGTATCAAAGTAATAAATAACCAGGTAAGTCTGAGGTCGATCCACAGAGAATAAATTTAATAAGATAAAATAATAATTCAACTAATAAAATAAAATACTAGGGTTATGAGATCCACTCTTGATATTTCAAATATAAAATAATTTTTACTTTTTATAAAATATAAATTATAATTATTTCCCAATCAATTTATTTTATAATTATCAGGTATTAATTATGCCAATACATGTAATTCATCATGTCGATAATTAGTCCTGTCAAGGTAATAAATATGCCAAAATATATAAAATTTGCCATAAAAATGGTGAAAATATTTATCTATAACAAGTCCTGCCAAGGTACTCAATTATGTCAAATATATAAAATCAGCCATATAGGCGGAACCGTATTGTCTATAATTAATCAATATCTTTAATAGTCAACTCTATCTAATTTATGAGATTCAAGTATTAACTGTGTCAATCAGTGACTGTTTATGGCTAGTTAAGAATCCTCAATAAACTGGAAAAAGTATGAATTTTATTTGGAAAATTATCACAATTTATAAAATACAATATAAATAAAAATTACATATATTTTCATACCACTACCTTCACCCTTTGCCTCAGTTTGATAAAAATTACCAGAAAAATATATAAATAAAAACACTCATAATTTTATTAATAAAAGAAAAATAAATTACAAAAGAAAAAAATACACACAATAGCTCATCCCACAAAGCCTCAGAGAGACTTGTGGAAATTTGCAGAAGAAAATGAGAAGCTAAGCACCTTAGCACCTCTTGCAAGATTTGCTCAATTCTTTTTTTTTTTTTTTTGAATTTTGTCCTTAATTATTTTGTCAAAGCATGTAAATTTCTTTACATGTTTTGACAATCCTCCATCTTTCCATCGAAATGTGGAGGCTTGTTTATTTTTTATTTATATATATACTTTTCTTGTATGTTTGTGTTTTTTAATAATTACATATAACACACTTTGCACTTTTCATCAATTTCGGCCTTGAAAACTTCAGAACTAGAAAATCTTATAAACGTCACAATTGTATATCATTGAGTCTTTTTTCATCTGGAACTGGAATCGCCTCAATCCGATATCGGAGTAAAATGTTGGGGCCAAAATATGAAAATTACGCAAGGCTAGAATTTCTGAAATTACTTTTTGTAATAAGTGGTAGTTGATTTAAGACTCGGAGCTTGAAAAAACTCTCATGTGACTACCTTGTACATTTACAAAAATTCATATAATTCTATGAGATCGGATCTAGTTTTTAATTTTCTGGTGGTACTCCACTTTCTATTGGTTAGCTAACCGAAAAAACATGCAGTTGGAAGCAACTACTTGTTTTCGAATATTGGTGTCTCAAGTGATGATGTATATTTATGTTTGTAAAGTTTTATAGTTAGAGATTGCTTGGGCTATTGCATAAAATTTTTCTTTTTTTTTGAAATTTAATATTTTTTTAGGTACATTAGAATTACAAGCGAAATCATCGACCTAAAGACTTTAGTTGCTGATGGGACAATAGTATGAAGGGATACTGTTTGCGTAATTTTTCGCCTGAAGAAAGAGAAACGTGTAAGGTTCAAACCTCTTGAGACAAAGTCCCAGTAATGGGTGTTTGATTAAGTGAGTAAGCATCTAAGGGGCACAAGCACACAAATTACAGTCCTAAGGACTATTAAACTAAGAAATAAAAATAAAAATATGCTCGTTTGAGTCTTCATTTGATCGAGATTTTTAATCTTCGCATGAGTGAGCCTTTTATAGTGAAACTTGCAAACTACTCAGACTGTTTCTGTTCGTAAATTTCCAGCAGCTGCTGGCTCATGCCTTCAATCGTTGAGTTGTGCGTCTTAACTGTCTGATCTAGAATGCCAAAAAGTGGAACTGACTGATGGGCTTAACTGCCTAAGTTATGCGTCTGAACTGCCTGATCGTGGAGGGAACTGTATAACTACTGTAATCGTGGGATCAACTGCGTCATGTGTTCGGTCATCCTGAGTCCATTGTCGTTCTAATCGCTGTTTCGGTCATTCTGAGTTCTTTTTCATTCTAATCGATGTGTCATCTGGTGATTGCTCCGATCGCTCTTCCCTTCGTCGCTCTGCTTGCCTTCATCATTTACTCCTTCATTCTAGGGCGATTTCACTCTAGGGTGACTTTCTTTTGTCAATAATTGTCCCCCAAATTCACCTTGATTGAATTGGAAATGAAATCGAGGTGAATTTCTTCATATCATAGTGATATACGTCGGCCTAAAAGTCCTCACCCCGTTGTTCGTTGGGCCGCCCTTTTCGTTCCCCATGCGAGCCCATCACTTCTTTAATAAATACGTGACCTTTCCCAACATGTTTCATCATGAGCCATTTTTTCATGTCATTTCACTGTCTCCTTTCATCAAACATCACCTTTACAACGAATCGTATTCCAACACCTATCTAGGGCGACTATTCATCATTTTCATTTTCCCGTCGTTTCCATCATTCGACGATTTGGGTAGCGACACATGTCTCAGGTTGAGCCTTTCATCTGTGTATATAAAGGTTTAGCCTACTCTGGTTTTTACTTTATTTTCCACCTTCTTTGCAAATTTCTTTTTTTTTTTTACTTTCAACCTTTCAACATCAATGGCGTCTTCTTCTTCTACCCTTAAAAACAGCTCTTCAAACTTTGGTGACTATCAAATGGCATTGGATGATTCTTTTGTGATAACTTTCGGTGTTCATATCCTCAATGAGAACTACGACCAATGCACTCTAGGTCCTATTTTTGTCGATGATAATGTCATCGCCACGGCCCCACTGGCTCAACTATTTCCTTCTACTTCTGGTCTCCCTTTTTTCAGAGCCACTAAATGTTTCTCCTTTGGCTCAATCTAACCCTATCCGCACATGGCCTAAACACGATTCCTCATTTGAGACCTGGTTCCAACGTATGCTATTGCATATAGATACTCGTACCTTTCTTGAGGAACATGGCTTCCTTTCTCTTATTGAACTTTCATTGGCTTTGCCCTCTTTCGACCAAAATTTACTTCCTACCTCACTACTTTTCTGGTCCTCTGAATACAACGTTTTCATCTTCTCTACTGATCCTTTCACCATCACTCTTCGCGACATCAGCGCTCTTACCGAGTTGGCCCCTCTAGGTACGACCATCCCGACCTGTACAACCTTTCGTTTCCCTCCTCATTCAATAGACTCTATGTCCTTCTCGTCCTACTCTACTTTCCTTCGTATATTTTTCAAATCGGTCGGTCCGATCTCAATGTTGGAGCGTACGACCTTCCTTCATTACTAGCTTTGCAAATTCATCATTTGTGTGCCAAGCCAGAAACCCATGGTTGGTTACCTCCCCATCTCTTCCAACCTTGCTAATGGTCGTCGTCTGCACCTGGCATCCTTTTTGTTGGCCGCCATCTATCGAGGGTTGGCTATTCTTCAAAAACAACTTAGGTCAAGGGCTTCACCAATCGCCTCTGGCCCTCTATGGCTCGTCCAACTTTGGCTGAGAGCCTATTTCCCTGTCTTTGGCTCAATTAATTTGAATCATTCTTATCCTTGTGTCGGTCTTCTTTTTGCCAACTTCGGCTGACCTCTCTCCTCACTCGCGCTGTTTTTGAATATTTTTATACCTTTTCCCGGGTTCCTTCTTTTTTTTTTTTTTTCCTTTTTCTTTGGGTGCCAGCCATTCTTTCCTCGTCTGAAGCCTCTCTGTCTATTATTGAGAGTGCTGCGAATTCTATTTCATCCCCATCATAAACATCTTCGTTATTTCTAGACCCTCCGCTGTTGTCCCCCTTGAATTTTCGAACAACAAGTAATGATTAGCCACAACCCGTGGCATACTGCTAAACTGAATGACAATATGAGGTTCTTCGTCGTCTGTCTTGTCCAGTTTTTATTTATCAAACTTGGTACGCTCCTCGCAGTTCGTTGTTGTCCCTTCTCTATCGTCTCTCTTTTTACTATTTGCATATGTTTTCTTCCCTACATAAGCACTACGGCCTGAGGTGACCTTTATTTCACCATATTGGCGCATAATACGGCCATAATTCCTCTGGTGCCGCCTTAGTTGCGTCCTTGTCATTTCGTCTACATGAGGGTAGTTCCTTCTTGGACGTTGTCTCGAATATGGCCTACGGTACGAATTCCATACGTTGGGCTGATGAATTTTCGGCCTAAACGTCCTTATATTTTGGACGAAATTGGAATTCTCACTGTAGAACCTTGGTGCGAAGTGTTGGACAATTATGACCCATAGCATCACTATTTATAAAAGACATTGTGGTTTTTGTACAAAATAACTATGTGACAATGGAAATTACATTTTATCATTTCGTAATTAGATTATTTAATATATAAATGATAAAAGTCCTTACTATTGGTTCCGGATTATAAGATATAAGACAATATCAATCCATAAAGGTATAATCATTAAATATCCCTAGTCGTAGTATTATCGAGACTGGACATCGATAATGTAGAATAGACTAGTATTGCACTTGTGCGTGTTATGGAAGCGTAACAACATAGTTCTCATATATTTAAGTATTGGATACGTATTCAAGTGTGATAGAAGGTTGTGTTTACCGATGGTAAGGAAACAACTTCGCTCTGGATAGACCTATCGGAATCTCATTGGTAGTATAACTATGTGTATATGGGAATCTGAATAAGGGTAGGTGTATTTGGTCTTAACCTCAGACTTGCATCGCTAGTACTTGCGACAATCAATATGCTTTGGTTTTGGTCGTCCAGGACTTTACAGGTTCTGTGTATGCCTCTTTTGGGTTTATTGAGAATGGTAGTGTATTGGGTGTGATGTTAAAATGGAAGTATCACTTCAGTCATATGGAGATGATGATCACACATGGATACAGAACTGGTACTCTAATATGTTGCAACCATCGGGATAATATGACAAGGTCATGATTATCCGATTAAAAAGTCTAGTTGCTTATGATCCGATATATGCTTTGTACGTGGCAAACACTAATCCAGCCACATGCCTAACATGTGACATCTGATACTGGATCGCAATACGCAATACTACATATTCTACTCCTAACAAAAATTATATATTCCTTTAAGAATATTTCTGGAGAATTGAGTAGGCACGGTGCTTTGCTAGAAGCCAACCATATCTCGTAAATCGGTAAAAATATAGTACGAGGTACTCACTTGTTCGGATAGTCCGACGATCGGATTTACTGCCAACATATCTAGGGATCTCATGGGTCACTTCCCGAAGATTCACCGATGATGTATGATTCGAACATAATTAATCTAGGATTAATTACGGTGAGAATTTATCTGGGATAAAATTCTATTAAAAGAGAGAGAACAAATAATTCGAAATTAATCGATAAAATAATATATTCGATAAATTAAATGAAATTGGATTTCGACGCGAAATTAAAATTGGATTTTAATTTAGGCGAATGAATTAATTTAGAATTAATTCACGAGCGACGTGAATAGTAATTTTACTGGGCATAATTATTTAATTAAATTTGATTTAATTACGTCGCAACGAAAAATTCGTTAATTCGTAATTAACGAACCCGAGCCCGAAATGTATTTGCGGGCCCACTCAGATTTTGAATCAAGTGAGGCCCACAAGTCACATCACTTGTCACTCACATCACTTTTTGGTGATGGAAGTAAGTGATGAGTTGATGGTTGCTTGTAAGATACATTTTGTTTTAATGATGAAAAGTTGAAAGACATTTACCATTTTTTAAAAATTTGGTATATGTTTTGTTTTTTGGAAAAATCAACACACTTTCACATTCGAAAAACAAAATTTGAAAACTCTCTCTATCTCCCAAAACCTCCATTGCCGTGAGCTTCATTGTGTAATGGGAAGATTTTATTTCAAAATTTTCAAGTGCTAGCACACAAAGAATCATACTAAGGTGTTAGGGAAACTTCTCCTATTGAACTTGGAATATCAAATCACTCAAAACTTGGAGCTCAACTTCATCAAAGAAAGCTTGGGCACTTTCAAGGAAGGAAATTTTTGCTCTACACACATCCTATCTACCGATCAAAGTGAGTATATTTCCGTTATTCTCCTTTATGTATTCACATAATTTCATGCTTGAAATGATCTTGGGATGACCTTAGAAACCCAACATGAAGGTCCTCTGTTGCCATGCTACTAAATTTTTCTTTACAGGTCTTTCACAGGTATCTTCCAACTCCCTCATTCATTCTATACTCTTCTTGCACCGTACACAGAGGTTTTATCGATCCTTCCGTTCTTGGTGTGCTTTAATCCTTTCCAGAGTGATTGGACGATGACATTCTTGATTTTCATGCAAGACCAACTTAAACTTTGGCAAGTTGGTAAGATCAGGGTTGATCATGTTCAATTCCACTGGCTTTGGAAAATGGTTGTCGTCCACTGCCATCTTTTTTTTGAACGTTATTCGTCCAGATTCTATGCCACCCTGTAAAATATTCCGAAAAATAAGACAATCATTAGTTGAATGGGACCATGTATTATGCCACTTATAATATTATTTACCACCGATCTGCTCGGCGTTTGGCAACGTATGGCGATCGCTCGAACTAATTTGTTTGTCTTTGTACAATTGATCGAATATGGCATCGACTTTTGTGATATCAAAATAGAAGTTCTTACTCTTTTTATCGTTCTTTTCCTTGGCTTGGGGTTTATCCCACGTCTTACAAATGTATGACTTCTCTTTAACCAATTCGGCCAAACATAAGTCAGCCGATTCGATGTCCATTTCGCCTATTTCATAATCGACGCTCCTGTAATAAGTTCCTTTGCTGGAATTTTTCATTTGTTCCTTCTCTCTTAAAAACCGTTCATAACGCACAACACTAGTGGTGAGTTGGGGGAGGTCCCAAAATTCACGATCTTGAAATTTCTTTTTCAGATCGAAATTGAGGCAGCTTTGGGCGATTCTCACAAATTCTTTTTCTGACAAAGACACGTAACATCGACCTCGAGCCACTTTAAACCTTTGTAAGAACGTCTCGGCCCATTCTCCTGGTAGTTGTCTCAGGTTTGCTAAATCGGCCAAAGCCACTTCAGATTCGGCCTTATAGAATTGCGCATGGAACAACTGTTCCATTTATTGCAAATTCTATACCGAATTGGGCGACAGGCTGACATACCATGAGAAAGCTACTCCTGATAGTGAACCGTGAAATAACCCCAACTTATGAAAATCATGTGCTTCTCCACACTGAAGGTTAAATCACCCAATGTGTTACATAGTAGAGATCTCCCCAGACCCTGTAAACAGAGAAAAATCTGGCATTTTGTAATTCCTAGGCCACGGATATGCCACATCGATCCAATCTGGATATGGCTTCTGATACCTTGGCCGAATTGGCCGTATTCCCAGACCGAATTGATTTTGAAGGATCTCGTTCATCTGTTCTCTCAATATATTATTGCCATTGAATGACATTGATATGGGTGGCGGCTGTGGTCCTCCCACAAGTGGGACGTAGTTGTGATTCTGCCCCTGAGAAGCCTGGAGACCTTGGGGTACCACCACTTTATGTTGTGCCATATTTGGTCATTGGTGTAGGTTTGGCCCTAGATGTAGGCCATTGCCCCCAGGACTTATTCTCTCCCTGGAGGTCGTAGGGACAATGACCCATTGTAGAGAAATATTACTCGGGCCAGCCTCCTGACTGCTTGGCGCAGTAGGAGGTGTAGTCCACGGTAGGGTTGTCCCCCTGTTTACACATTTGGCCATTAACTCATTTAATGAGATTAGGTGTTTGGCCATATTTTCATAATGTGAGTTAATAGTCGAAATAAACTTATCTATGATATGAGCATTTTAAAGCCTAACCTTCTCGACAACATCCTGTGTGAATTCACTGAACAATGCGCGAACCATATTAGGGCTGAGCTCTCGCATAGGCTCATATCGACTAGCGTCTGCCAGACCCTCGAAATGGCCCACTACGGCTGGAATGTGGGGCTGGTTGGTTTGCTTCAGTTTCCCATTCCTCCGTACTTGAGCCAGTTTGAGTGTTTCTTTTTGGAGGCATCTCCACTTTTACACCAATTCTCCCACTTTGGTCACCAAAAACTGTTTGCGTAATTTTTCGCCCGAAGAAAAAGAAACGTGTAAGGTTCAAACCTCCTGAGACAAAGTCCCAGCAAGAGGTGTTTGATTAAGTGAATAAGCCTACAAGGGGCACAAGCACACAAATTACAATCCTAAGGACTATGAAACTAAGAAATAAAAATAAAAAAAATACTCGTTTGAGTATTCATTTGATCGGGGTTTTTAATCTTCGCATGAGTGAGCCTTTTATAGTGAAACTTGCAAACTGCTCAGCAGTTTCTATTCGTAACTTCCCCGCAACTGCTGGCTCATGTCTTCAACCGTTGAGTTGTGCGTCTTAACTGCCTGATCTAGAACGCCAAAAAGTGGAACTGACTGATGGGCTTAACTGCCTGAGTTGTGCGTCTGAACTGCCTGATCGTGGAGGGAACTGCCTAACTACTGTATCGTGGGATCAACTGTATCATGTGTTCGGTCATCCTTAGTCCCTTGTCGTTCTAATCGCTGTTTCGGTCGTCCTGAGTTTTTTGTCGTTATAATCGTTGTGTCATATGGTGATTGCTCCGATCGCTCTTCTCTTCGTCGCTCTGCTTGCCTTCGTCTTGTGTTTTTCAATTACAAGAGCATCGAATCATGCATGTTCCGTTCTCCTTCAATATTTTGAATATTTAAGATGAGTTTTCCGGTCATATTAGATGAGAATAGGAAGGAAAATGAAATTTAAATAAAGCGCCAGCGATGACGTTAGAAGATGAGGTGGCGTGATGATACGGTGACGTAGAGTAGAGGAGAGAAATGATATTGACTTGACACTTGATGCTTGCACCGAATTCCCAGTATACTGACAGCCTTGTTCTTCAATCAAGTACATTTCTCCTTTTCTCCGCTCGGCTCGGCTCAGCTAAGCTCCTTCATTCGGCTTCTGCCCCATTAGTAACGCTGGTATTACGGCGTTTATTTACGTGTAGCTAATTTTTTTCTTGGAAAATCTATATAAATCAAATAAGAGTGCATTTTGGTACAGTGTATTACATTATATTATATTGTATTATGTAATGCAGGATATATTATAATAAAATGTATTTCATTATTTAAAGTTGTATTTAACACTGTATATATTATGTTGATATTATACAATAGTTGATGTTATATTAAATTATATTAATTTTGTAGTAATTTATTAAAATTATTTTTAAAGAAAAATATTTTGAAGAACCTATTTCCATTTTTTTTCCAGTCAAATGCTAAAACCCCAAATTTTTCCACACTCTCATGTTAGGGGTGTTAACGGTTTCGGTTTAAATTGCAACCCGATCCGAACCGTACTAATCCGAATCGAATCACACGATTTTGACAAATATTGAAAATGATTTCAGTTCATCCGGAACCGAACCACAAATTTTGCGTCGGTGGATCGTTTTGGCCCAAATCGCGACCCGAACCATACAAATTGCCAACACGCTTTCAAATTAGATAATATTTTATATTTTTCTTCTTCTTTAACCATGAAATTTAAGATATTCAATGATCATATGATAAAATGCACTGTATAAATAAAAATTAAGTATTTTTTTCCTCTTCAATTATTATGTGAAAACACACAAAATTTTCTTTAAAAAATTTCTAATCCAAACCGCCGACCTGAACCGTCCAAACCGTCGCGGTTTTCTTTATCAAATTTACGATTTCGGTTTCTAATTTTCCAAACCACCAACCTGCGCGGTTTGAGATATAAACGAAAAAACAAACCCGAATCGCACCACGAACACCGCAACCCCAAGTTATAACAAATTACAAAGTCGATATTTAAAATTAAAATACTCAACTGTTTTTATCTTCACCACAACTGTGGTAACGGTGAGGATTCGCATGTGTGTTGCTGCTGGTGCACAATAAAGGCTAAGGCCAAAGCGAAGCAGTTGTTCGCATAACATAGGGCGAAATAGTTGTTACTGCGGTGAATTGTGAACGACCATATGGGAAAGGTATGATGTTAAACTTAAAAATTATATAAAGACTTGAGGTTCTTCATTCGAGTCGCCATAAGAATTTATATGACACTCAATATTCTTAAAATTACGATGAGTCACAGTGAGAATCAGCATATGTCCAATAATCATCACTCACGTGGTGAAGCTTCCTACAGGGGACAGAATCATGCAAGAACGATCGAAGAGCAATCCCGAATTCCTCCGTCAAAATCCCAAAACAAACAAATGACCTTATAAGAAGATGTATGGAAAAACACATTCATCATGCATTGCAATGCATCATTATTTTTATTCTTAGCATAGCATTGCATTGTGTTAATGTTGAATAGTGTCTCGATGCTATACAATGTGTTTGCGCAATTTTTATGCGTGAAGAAAAAAGAGCGTGTAAGGTTCAAACCTCCTGAGACAAAGTCCCAGCGAGAGATGTTTGACTAAGTGAATAAGCCTCCAAGGGGCACAAGCGCACAAATTACAATCCTAAGGATTACAATCTAAGAAATAAAAAATAATAAAGGTATGCTCATTTGAGTCTTCATTTGATCGGGGCCCTTTTCTCTTGATGTAGATGCGCATTTATAGTGAAGCTTGTCAACCGTTTTGGGTAGCTCCAGTATCTCCGTGCAGTTACTGGATCGTGCCTGTAACCGTTGAGTTGCGTGTCTCAACTGTTCGGGTGTGGAGGGAAAATCGTCCAACTGCTGCGATCGTGTAAGCAACTGCATCACGTATTTTCGTCCTAACCGCTAATTCGATCGTCCCAAGCCCTTCGTCGCTCTTCGCTTCATTGTCCTTCCTCACTTCGTTCTTTCTTTTGTCCTAGGGTGATTTCTCAAAACAATGACATCGTTTTCTCTGTCAATAATTGTCCCCCAAATTTACCTTGATTGAGCCGGAAGTGAAGATCGAGGTGAATTTTTCGGTCTTCCATCGAAAAGGTGTATAGATTGGAATGATAGAAACTTGTATGGTCATTCCTCTTCGCCCTCGACCAGCCCATCACTCGGTCAATCCCTCAGTCCAGAGAATCTGTGGAATCGGGTTCACAGCACTCTCCGCATAGAGAAGCTCAGGCCAGCCGCTGTCAACGAGCATAACCCATCCGCAACCGGGGGTGCAGTACCTTCCATAAAGAGGACCCTGGACAATTGTCACTAATGGACGCAGCCCATCCACAACATTACCTTTCATTTTACACCTTACGCTGTGTGGAAGGCCGTTAGTGAATCATTTTACATTCCATTTTACACCTTACTAAAAGGAAGCTTTCGCTCCTGATGGCTTATGTTGCATGCAGATCTTTCCTTTTTTCCGACTCTGTTCTGCTTCTCCCGATCTTTTCTTTTATCTAGCTTTGGCCTGCTCCTTCTGTTCATTATTCTTTCATTTACCCAATAAGGAATTTTGCCTGGTTGAAAGGGAGCAAGCCAAGACATTTTTGATGGTATGAGTGGTTCTTGGTTAAGTGCTTGAGTAAGTTTTTCTTACAAGCTACTCCCTTAACCCTCTCCTTTATATGCTTTCAATCTGCACTATTTTCCATGCGATACCTGTTTGGTTGATGGTTGCTCTTCCCTAGGTCTGGGTTTTATCAAAAATGAACCTGCCGACTGATGGCTTTGTCGTATCAACTTTTATCTTTTCCTCTACCACGTGATAATAATGGAGATAGCCTGGGCTATACTTCTGAGGGATATAGCATTGATATCTGTGCTTGACCGATCTTGGAGGTCGATGCTAAGATTTTGAGGTTCGGCGGCCGATCTACTAGAGGCCGATGCCGCAAAGTCAAGTGAGGTAAAACCCGGGGCGGAACTCTTCACTCTGTAATCTGTCGGGCTGCCTTTTAGAGTCCTACGTGAACCCATCATTTTTACAATAATTGCGCGGCCCTTCCCTATATGTTTCATCATGAGGCCCATTTAAGAGCCGTTTTTTACGTCACTTCTGTGTTCCCTACTGTCACACGTCACTCTCTCAGCGAGTTACATTCGAACACTTGTCTAGGGAAACCTTTCATCCTTTTCCATTTTCCCGCCGCTTTCACTTCTCGATGACCCGTATTACGACACCTGTCTTTGGTTAAACCTTTTATCTGTTACATAAGGATTCATCCGACTCTGGTTTTCACATTACCTTCGACTTTTTTTGCAAACTCACTTTTATCGCATTCTTGACCTTCTGTTATCAATAGCTTCTTCATCCTCTGCTCCCAAAACTCGCGCCTCAACCTTCTCCGATTATAAGATGGCGCTGGAATCTTCTTCTGTGGGCATCTTCGGCCTTCACACTCTTGATGAGAATTCCGGCCAGTGCGCTCTTGGCCCCATATTCATTGAAGATGACACTATTGCAACAGCTCCGTTGGCTCAACAGTTCCCCTCTTCTTCTGGCCTCTCATTTTCTGAGCCACTTAACATCTCTTCTCTTGCTCAATTCAATCCGATTCGCACTTGGCCTAAACCCGATACCGCATTCGAAGTCTGGTTTCAACGTATGCTGTTGCATGCGGATATTCGAGCCTTTTTAGACAAACATCACCTTCTTCATTTCATCGAGCTTTCATTAGCTTTGCCCCCTTTTGACCGTAACTTGTTTCCTATTTCTTTGCTTTTTTCCTCTTCTGAATACAATGTATTCATTCTTCCGGTCAGGCCCTTCACTATTACCCTTTGTGATATTGGTGCTCTTACTGGACTGGCCCCTCTTGGAGCGACCATCTCGGCCTCCATAACTTTTCATTTCCCTCCTCCAACAATTGATTCTTCTTCTACTTCGTCCTATTCTTATTCATATGCACATTTTCAAAAATGACCGGTACGGTCTCGATATTAGAGCGAACGACCTTTCTTCATTATTGGCTGTGCAAATACATAATTTGTGCACCTAGCCAAAAGCCTGTGGCGGGCTATCTCCCTATCTCTTTTGACCTTGCCCACGGCCGTCACTTAGACCTGACCTCATTTATACTGGCTGCCATATATCGGGGATTGGCCGTCCTCCAGAAACAACTTCGGTCGGGGGCATCACCCATTGGCTCCGGTCCCATGTGGCTTGTTCAACTCTGATTGAGAGCTTATTTCCCTGTCTTCGGCACAATTAATTCAACTCACCATTATCCTTGTGCCAGTCTTCTTTTTGCTCAATTACGGCCAACTTCTTTCCGTCCTCGAGCTGTTTTTGAGTATTTCTATACTATTCCTCGGGCTCCCTATTTTTTCCTTTTTTCTGTGTCGGATAGTCCATCCTTCGTTCATGACCTTCCTCTTTCGAAAGAGGATGAATCAGTTCTTCGCATATGGCGTAAATTTTTATGCAGCCGCGACCTAATTCATGACATCTTGACTGGGGCCAATGGCAAGGCCAGAGTGGAGGTGTATTCACCCAACTTTATTGCCCGTCAATTCGGTCTCGTTCAAGGGTGGCCTCTTTCTTTCTTTCACACGCGCTCTGCTTCTTCAGACCGTTTTAAGGTCTTTTCAATCTCTAAAGTTGAGGATTCATTGGCAGAAATTTGCTCTTTGATCTCTTCTTTTGCTCTTTGCACGTCTGTTCATTTTTCTTTTGATCATTTTTGGCCATCTGCCCACGAACGATTTTTTTCTTTAACTTTCACGAGAGTCGTTTCTTCCATTCCTTTGTCCCCCAAGTCTTCTGAGCCGACAGGATCGAAGAAAGCAGCTGAGGCGTCCAAGCCCAAGAAAATAAAGCTCGTTAAAAGGAAACAGCCTTCCCCAAGTCGTAGTTCTGATTCAGACGTGCCGCTCGTCTGTCGCTCTAAGGTATGAGTTTGAGACCCATCTTCTTTTGCACATAAGTTTAACGTACTCTAAAATCATAATTTTGCATTTTGTGTAGGTGCTTCGGATCGAGTCACCTTCCGCAATGCCCGAAATGACCCTCACTTTTACGGTCGAAATTCCCCTAGGCGGTGGCCTCGAGGAAGCGGGTCCTGTTAGAACGGCGGTCATTCAACTCCCTTCAGATGAGGACGAATCAGCTGAGGGCCCAATCACGGAGCAAACACCAGAAGAAGACGACGTAATTAGAGCCAATCCCCAAGGTAAAGAGCCATATATATGAGCGTCATTTTCAAACGATCATGTACCAATCGTGCAGGGTCCTGATGATTGTTACATTTACATAGAAGAGTAAGTCATTTTCTGATTCTGATTCTTTTGTAGATGCTCGGCCTACTACCACGTCGCAACATTCAATGCCAAAAGTAGCATCTCCAAGTACTTCTACGCACCAGACTTCGGCATTTGCGCAGCTGTCATCTTCAGCTCCTCCGCTCTTTCCTTCTCAAGTGGAGTCTTTTGTGCCTGAATAGCCATCCCCTCCGGCTCACATGATTGCTTCTTTCGCAGCTCCTGTGCTGACAGTCCAAGTGCCATCTAGTTCTTTTCAGCCTCCTTCACCTTCGGTCAACACCAGTACAGACCTGGAGGGCCTTCGGGAGATTCTTAGTTAATATGCTTCCTTTGCTGCACTGGAGGTTAGTCAGACCGCTCGTCCAGAGAAATTCCTTCAATTGGATAAAAGCTCATCCGAATTAAGCCGGATATTGGCCCTCCCTACCTTGCCCATATCGGTTGATGATCGGCTTTTCCTCCAAGAAATGCAGGACGGCATAGCAGCCCTTCTATCTCGGTATCACAATATGCCCAGCCAGAGGGTTGGCCTTTGCTCATTTATAATGAGGAAAGAAACGCTCCGTGGCTCTCTTGACGCCCTTCATCAGGCCTTGAGGGAGACTAAAGAAGAGATGATGACCAAGGAGTCGGTCTTCCTGGACCTGGAGAGACAATTACAAGAGATTTAGCGTCTTGTCGAGGAAAGTCGTATAAGAAAAGAGGCTAAGAGGAGGACCATTGCTACTCAAGTAACGGAGATGGACAAGTCTATGGCAGAGTATGAAGGTCTGGCCCGTATAAATGTTGAGAAAAGCTTAGCCGATTTGGATGCGGTGGGTGTGGAGATACAGGATGAATGACGCCTAAGGAGAGAGACGCTTTCGGCCATTAAGGAGCTGCCCGGGGATTTTCGGCGGTCTTTGGGCCAAAATTAACGATTTTTGTAAGACGTTATATCATCGATTCCTTGTAATTTTAGGACGTTTTCGTCCGTAATTAATGAAAATACATATTATTCTAGTGCATTTTGTACATTCATGCTCCTACAAAGAGGGCACATATCTCTTTAAGTACTTGCCATTTATCGCTCTTGCATGCACTATTCCGTTCAAGTCTTGCAAATGATAGGCTCCGTTTGGTAACACATCTTTCACCACGAATGGGCCTTCCCAGTTGGGCGATCATTTGCCATACACTGGGTCCTTAGAACCAAGTGGTAATATAGTTTTCCACACTAATTCGCCCTCCCTGAACGATTTATCTATTACTCTGAGATTATATTCCTTGTGCCTCTAGACGATTTAGCACATCACATCTGATATCGTCCAATTCCAACAAATTCTGGATCATTGCCTCGTCGTAGTCTTCCTTTACCATATTCTCTTGTAACATCACCGTAGTGGACTCGATATTCATTTCTATTGGAAGCACAGCCTCGTGACCATACACTAACTGAAACGGCGTCACTGAAGTACTTGTTCGTGGTGACGTCCTATAGGCCCATAGAGCCTGACTCAAATATTCATCCCATCGTCTAGCGTTGTGTAGACATTGCATTTTTGCATAACACCCGATGAGGAGTCTTATATGGAGACAACTCCCTCTTAGTCATGAAAGTCGCGGGAAAAGAACGTTGGAAGGGTAAAGTTGGAAAACACTATTTTTTTTTATGGATTTCTCCGAGTTGTTTTGCTTCGGTTGCTTGCTATACCTCCGTTTCTAAGCTCACCTTAGGCCCAAAACTCCCCTAGACCACATACCTAATCCAAACCAAGCCCAAATACCCAAGTCAACCCAAGTCAAACCAAACCCATGCCCATTAGATGTAATTCACGCCCATTGCCCTTTATTTAGGTAAATTACACATTAATCACATGTTAAAATCTTGTTAAATCCTTACCTAAATAAAAGAAATCAAATAAAATCATTACCAAATCAAATCCAATCCCAAATCCTAATTAGGAGATGCATTCCTTATTAGAAACCAATTAGGAGATTCCTTCCTAATCAAAAAGGAAAGCCTTTCCCTTTGCCTATAAAAAGAGGCCTTCACCCCCATTCACAACCCTAGCTCAGATACATCACTCAAACACCTTGTGAAGCCCTCCTCTCACGCCCAAGCACCCAAGACCTCCCATTGCCGCATTCCTGAGGTCAAGAAACCACCCATTGCCGCATATCCCCTTCTCCTTCATACCTCTCACGCCCAAGCCACAATCACACCCTTCCTTAGCCGACTTCCAACCACCATTCACAGCCCTAAACTACCCTAAAATAAACCTTATTTCCAGCCCCTGAAGTACCGCAAAAGACTCCCCAAAACTGCTCCACATTAGCGCCCAAAACAGCCCTAATATCGGCTTCACTGCACTGGTGAACTGCCGCATTTAAGTTTCTGTTCTGGTCAGGTTCTGTGCGTCCCTAGCCCATCAAAACCGCCCTAAAACCATCCTAAAACCATCCCAAAAATCCCCAAAAAGTTTCCCCAAAAAACCTTTACAAACGCACCTCCCGAGACCACCAAAATCACCAAAAACAGTCCACTAAACACCCGAAACAGCGACCTGAAACGCAGCGACCAAACGGCGGTGAAACGAAGGTAAAACAGCAGCCCGAGCATCAAAACAGCAAGGAAAACAGTGAGCAAGCAATCTTGAAAAGTTTCGGATCATTCGCCCTTCCAACGGACTTGGAAAGCACTTCCAAAGATTGACGAAAGAGGTTAGACCTGAGGGTACCTTTTACTTATTTTCTTTTATTTTATTTTATTTATTTTAGAATATTATCGCATGAGAGTCGTTTGAAGCATGATGATGTGATTGTTGGATGAGCGGGATATGTGTCTCCTTTTGTGGTATATCGGATGGAAACCCGGACGTAAATTCCATAGCCGATTCCGAATGGACGGTAGTATGGTCTGCACTCGGGATACAATACCACGTACCACTTAAGATACACGTATCTCGTCTCATCCAAATTTGTATTCGAGCATGATGTAGTTCTAGGTTGTTTATTTATTATTTTAAGCATGTTTTAACGTAGTTTCGTTATTTAATTTTAAAGCGTGATTATGTTTCTTTTTTATGCATGATATTCAATTTATTTTATATTTATGTTTAAGTCATTATTTGTTTGCGTTGGTTTGATGGCTTAACATGTTCGATGTGTGATATTGCGTGTTTATTTTTAAAGACTTATTTTTAAGCATGCAAACTTAGATTAGGATTTAGTTAGCGGAAGCATATTAGATCTAGGTGATGCTTGAACATGATTATCGATTAGATGCGGTCGATTATTGCGTGAATTATATCATCACAATGACATAAGTAAGGGACCATTCCGAACCCAACGGTTTGAGGTCTTCCCTTGCGAGGGGTGAGTGCGGCCTTAAACCTTTGTCCCGGTTCACACCGGGTGGCGACTCCATTACTCTCCGGTTTAGTCCCCCGCGGACTACTCCGTACTCTCAACTAGGCCCTGAGTCTAGAACAACATGCGTCGCCCAGGTTCTGTTGTCTACAGTCTGGCGACTCCACTGGGGACAGAGAATCGGCCTCGAAATCATGTCTTGTGTTGTTTATAATTTATGCATTAGTTGACCGTGTCTGTAGTGGGTTGAGGGGGTTAATCAAAGGCTTAGTTAAAGCTAGGTGATGGTTGGGTGTCTTCCTTCATTCACTACCTTTCGAGGAAAAGCTGTGAAGGCACCTAGGTGATCATTACCCGTAGCTTGTTGTGATAGACTAGTTTGGAGGACTCGTTGTTTATTCCTGACACAAGCGATAAGAGCCTAAGGGGCTTGGGTATTTAAGTGAGCCTCGCTCCACCCTCCCTCTGGGGAATCTACAACGGGAAATCCATTCGACAGTTAGTCACACACCATAACTCGTTGGCACGTACCGTAAGGTATAAAAAAGGTGTGCTCACTTGGTCGTTTGAACCCTTGAGTGGGGAGTCCTAGTTGTGGGCAAACCTTCGTCAGCGAGAGCCTTTGTCCGCGCCCCGTGAACCCACTCATGAACCTTAGCCATAAGAACCCGTAGTTAGACATTTTATAATTAGGTGTTTGATGGACCACCGTCATTTGGATCCAGTTGGACCTTTTGTCAAAGGGTATGAACTTGTCGGGCCATTTAAACTGGGGCAAGTTCATGTCTTTTAACAGTTGGACCAAAAGCTTCTAAAATGCCAGTGGGCCATTTTTGGGCCTCTTATTATTTGAAATCATTTAGCCATATCATCGCAAAGTGTAGACCTGTTGGGCCTTTTCAACTGGGACAAGTTTGCACCACGCGATGGTGTGATTGAATATTTTAAAATGATAATGGGCCGAGTAGTTTACAGTTTATTACTTTATGATTTTAGAATTTCATATATTGCATGCATCGCACACATACGCACTGACACATGGCACTAATAAAGCACTCCAAAGATTGACGAAAGAGGCACGATAGACACCTATTTGGGTTAGAGAGGGGACCAGACTCGTCAAGAAACCGATAGCGAGAATGAGCGAATCAGTCAACGAGGGGTCTCGAATGGATCAGATTGAGGCCAGTCTTGCAAAGATGGCCGAGAGCACCTGCAGGCACTAACTGCCACCATATCTAATGTTGCTTTGCCCCGCGCTGCGGGAGGTTCTGAGAATGAGAGGCACGACGAACCGCCAACTGGTTTGAATGATGATGTGCCGGGATTTGATGATGACATGGCCGAGTATGCTACCGGTAGAATAGCCGGAACTCAGGCCGAGATACAGAAGCTTCGGGACCAAGTTGAAACGGTCACCCGAAAGTTGAAGGGAAAGAACGGAAGATTTGTTGGACTATGATAC
>SKCR01050226.1:0-39621 GCA_019454045.1 Zanthoxylum bungeanum | reverse complement strand
CGTGGAGTTGTATCCCGAGTGCAGACCACACTACTGTCCATTCGGAATTGGCAATGAAATTTATGTTCGGGTTTCCATCCTATGTACCAATAAAATTCATGCTGCACTTATTAAGCCCATTATATTAGAATTTCCAATTTTAAACCATTAAACCAAATAATCTAATTAATCATTTTTCATGCATGTCATATTCCAAATTAACCATTTTAAATTACATAAAATCATATTTATATCTAGAATATTCATGCATCCAAAACATGTAATGGTATGTGAAATGTAAGAGTAGGCACCCTAAGCTATATGACATGTTATTCAAACATTTCGCATTTAAACATACATATAACATAAAATAAATTTCTCATTAATCGGGCTCTTAATTTTTTTCTATACTAATCTAATTAGTACATAAAATTCCCAAGGCGTCCCTTGGTCTTCAAATCTAGCTTCATGGGGGTGTTGGCTACTTTTGCGACTTTGATACTCCAAATTACAAAGAACGAAATTTTACTTAGGAAAACTAAATTACAACATTTGTAAAAATTGGGCTTATGGTCTTACATTCCCAAAACCAAAAAAACATAAAAATAAGAATCGGAAAAATTTACGATCAATACAAAAACCATTCATCACATGAATCAAAAATAAACATTCATCTCATGAATATTAATTTGTGCATACTCATCTAAACATGCATATAATTATTTATATCTCACATAAATAAATAAAAATAGTAACTTTAAATCAAAAAGAGAAGGGTTAAGAACACTTTTCAAACTCGCTCTCGATGCCAATTATAGGAACCGATTTCCTAGCGCAGCGAAAATGCCTTAGGCACCAGGGATCGGTCTTGAAAAATTTTTCTGCCCTTCCCTTTGCTTGGTTGAATGTAACCAGTTCCTTCACTAAAATTTTACTTCAGTTTTTAACAAAATTTCAGCCCCGAAACAGCTGCTCAGATCTAGATTGTTTTGGACCCAAAATGTACTGCCCAAATCAACCCCTCTTTTGAGTGTTTAGTGTTTTAGGTCTGATTTTTCACCAAAAAAATCCTCACAACACTCTTGAAACACCCCTTAATGTTTTCCAATTTTCTGGACAAGAAACAAAATCAAACCGAGCCCTGTTATAAAAAAATATATACGGCAGTGAGCTGGAAAAATTGCTCTTTGTTGGGAGGTATATAGTAAAGAATATGAATATGATTTTTGGTTCGACACCAAATAGCCTTCCATGCTATGTCATGCAACTAACGGAAATTAGTGTGGGCTAGACATACAAACTCATCTCTAAAATCTTTAGAGATCAAAGTATTGTCAAACAACTATTTTGGTTTTTCTTTTTTCTTTCTCTTTTCTTTCAACTATTGAGAGAAAAGATGAACTAGGGTGGCTAGGGTTTGGAAAATGTGAATTAGGTTATAGGAATAACACTTATCTTTTTATACTTAGGGTTTTATTTTACAAAATAAAATAAAAACCATTCCCCTCCCTATTATGAAATTTCGGCCAGCCCTCTACCTTTTTTAGTAACATCCAATTTTACTTAATATTATCATCATAACAAAAGATGTTACAAAAATAAGAATATCTAGTTACCATTTAAAAATTGTAACTTCTATACCGAGCTAGCACAGGGAAAAAATGGACCTACGGTTCCAAACTCCAATAATCCCGAAATATTAATTAAATTCTTAATTAAATTCTGAACTATTAAGTCCAAGTTATTCCACTAAAAACATGAAGTTACATTCTCGTTACCGTAGATAGATAATATAAACCGAACTACGTTGGTGGCCATCGATACAGTCATTATATACGGATTGGCCCTTTACAAGTATCTCATAATTAAAAGCGGGTCATAATGTCCATTATACCTCTCTAATTATTTTTACTTTAAGTACTATTGATTTTCTAATGAACGATTTATTCATAACCATTATGAATGTTAATCTTTCTATTCATAATATAAATACTTGAGCGCTCTAATCGTTCAAGTACCGAATCAACCCTTAAGGAAGATACTCATCTACTTCTCGCTAGAAGGATTGAACTTCATATCTATATAAAACATCTCCAGTTACAAACCAAACTATGTCCCCAAAATACATAGCTATTGGTCGTGATTGCTACACCAACATCACATTTATAAATCAAATGACATAACTGTTGGACAATTATGACCCATAGCGTCACTATTTGTAAAAGACATTGTGGTTTTTGTACAAATTAACTATGTGACAATGGGAATTACATTTTATCATTTTTTAATTTGATTACTTTAATATATAAATGATAAAAGTCCTTATGATTAGTTCTGGATTACAAGATATGAGACAGAATCAATCCATAACGGTTTAATCATTAAATATCTCTAGTCGTAGTATTATCGAGATTGGACATCGATAATGTGGAATAGACTAGTATTGCACTTGTGCGTGTTATGGAAGCGTAACAACATAGTTCTCATATATTTAAGTATTGGATACTTATGCAAGTGTGATAGGAGGTTGTGTTTACCGATGGTACGGAAACAGCTTCGCTCTGGATAGACCCCGCGGAATCCCATTGGTAGTATGACTATGTGTCTATGAGAATCTGAATCAGGGTATGTGTATTTGGTCTTAACCTGAGACTTGCATCGCTAGTACTTGCGACAATCAATACGCTTTGGTTTTGGTCGTCTGGGACTTTAACAGGTTCTGTGTATGCCTCTTCTGGGTTTATTGAGAATCGTAGTGTATTGGATGTGATGTCAAGACGGAAGTATCACTTCAGTCATATGGAGATGATGATCACACAAGGATACAGAACTGGTGCTCTAATGTGTTGCAACCATCGGGATAATATGACAAGGTCATGATTACCCGATTAAAGAGACTAGTTGCTTGTGATTCGATATATGCTTCGTATGGGGTAGACACTATTCCAGCCACAGGCCTTGCATGTGACATCCGATACTAAATCGCAATACGCAATACTACGTATACTACACCTGACATAGATTATATATTCCTTTAAGAATATTTCTGGATAATTGGGTAGGCACGGTGCTTTGCTAGAAGCCAACCATGTCTCGTAAATCGGTAAAAATATAGTACGAGGTACGTACGTGTTCGGATAGTCCGACGATCGGATTTACTGCCAACATATCCAGGGATCTCATGGGTCACTTCTCGAAGATTCACCGATGATGTATGATTCGAACATAATTAATCTATGATTAATTACTGAGAGATTTTATCTGGGATAAAATACTATTAGAAGAGAGAGAACGATTAATTTGGAATTAATCGATAAAATGATATATTCGACATATTAAACGAAATTAGATTTCGACGCGGAATTAAAATTGGATTTTAATTGGGGCTAACGAATTGATTTAGAATTAATTAGTGAGCGACGTGAATAGTAATTTTTCTAGGCATAATTATTTAATTAAATTTGATTTAATTACGTCGCAACGGAAAGTTCGTTAATTCGAAATTAACGAACCGGAGCCCGGAATGTGTTTGCGGGCCCACTCGCATTTTGAATTAAAGTGGGGCCCACAAGTCTCATCGCAAGTCACATCTCCTGTCACTTTAGTGATGGAAGTCATGTCACTTTTTTTATGATTGACAACCAGTCATTATTCATGATGGGAGTAGATAGAGGCATTGAATGCCATTTTCCCTCCATTTTACTTTATGCTTTTTGGAAAAGCATATACCAAAAATTGTGAAGGACTTTGGTATTAGGTTTTTGAGAAAACAAAAACAAAAGAAAATTAAAAAAACTCTCTCTCTCTCTCTCCATAAGCTCATTGTCGTGAGCTTCTTCACCATTAGAAGGAAAATTGTTTTCTTTCTTATCTTGCTAGCACATTCAAGGAATCATATCAAGGTGTTAGGGAAACTAATCCCTTGAGCTTGGAATCAAGATCAAAAGCTTGGAGCTTGGATTCAACATTCAAAATGACACCTTGGCCGAAACTTCAAGGAGGAAAATTTTTGTGTTCAACGCATCCTAAATCCGTTCTTTGTAAGTATGATTCCGCCATTCTTACTTTCATATTCACATGATTTCATTGCTTTATATGATCTTGGGAATGCCTTAGAAACCCAACAATGGTATCAGAGCCTTGATGAGCATGAAATTGAACTTAGTGTTTATATTCTTGATTTGGGTATTTTTGATTTGAGCATGTTTTAATAAAATTGTTTGTTTGAGTATGCTTGTATGTTAATAACTTGGAGTTATGCATGATCAATTTGTAGAAAAATTAATTGGATTATTTTGCCCAAAATGCTAGGCTTGGCCGAATACAAAATAGCCCTAAAGTCATGGTATTTTTTATTTTTTGATCATTGGATGAGTTGAAAGACAAGGATATATTGATTTAAGATTCAATCGGATTGAAATTGGAATCGGATATAAAATCTATACAATGCCGTGAACTTCAAAGCATAGAATAAGATGATTTTTTGTTTCAATAATGTTGGACATGTATTGATGATGAATAAGCATGATTAATTGATTAGATTAGTATATTGGAAATGTTAATTTAAATAGTTAATCATGGTTAAACACTTTAATTAATTAAATCATGATATTTGGAATATTAAAATTTAATTAGTTGGGTTTAATTTAGAATTGGGCTTATAATGTTGTATTTGGGCCTAATGGGCTTGGTTGGGCCAAGTTGGTTTAGGTCAATTGGATTGGATCCAAATTGGGCCTAAACCATTCCATTAAGTCCAAATATAACAAATGGGTCTTTTATGTTTAATTGGGCCTAATGGGCCAAAATTGGTTTCTTGGCAAATAGGGCGATTCCTTAATTGGGCTTTGGTATTTGGGTTTGACCCATATTGACCAAAGTCTATGCCTTAAGAAATTAATTGAAAGCCCATTGGACTTTAATTAAATGACATTGGATGTTAATTGGGTTTTGAGACCCATTTAGATTAGATTTGGAATCTAAGTCGTAAAAGTGCATTAAAAGTGTAATTATTTAATTTGGAATTAAATATAGAATTAGTATTGAATACAAATTAAATTAGATTTAAATTGTAGTTCGATATAATTCAAGAATTCGTACTTTGAGTACTTATTCTTAAACGAGTTGGACTCGCGCAAATCAAATCGTTGTTTGAACATTGGATGATCACTTTATTCAAAGATTAATTAATTGGATTAGATTGATTGAATAACATGCTTTGTGTGAATACATGGATGTGTTGAATGAATAATGAATATCAGATGGATATTAGAAGGGAAAGGGTAAATTTGGAAATTGTTGTAAATTTAGAATTTATTAAATTGGACCTGCGTGTCCAGCCTTATCTCTCTTGATTCTTTGTAATTCTCTTCTCACCTAATTCCCCTCAATGTTAATGAGGTTTCTTTAATTGTATTATGTAATTGGGTAGAAGTTAGAATAGTGCTAGCCGGGGAGAGGAATGAGAGTGATTTGTTCTAGGAACAATCTGTGAGATATCCATCCGCATATCATTATTAATTTATTACCGCGCCTTATTATGCTTTTAGAATGCATGCTTAAGGGTGTATGATGAGACCTAACAAAGATAATAAATTGGTTGCCAATTTACGCGAAAAACCCTCAACAAATATTAAGCGTTTTCCTTCCATTGAGTGATTCTTACTCAAGATCCAAGATTGGCACTGGTTTGTTGGCCAAAGTCAAGACCTTTGTCAATCGCGGATGTGTTTGAATCATGAAGGCTTTGTTCCATATCGTATGTCTTGTCCAAGTTGTGATTTGTTGGCCAAAGTCAAGATCACTTCTTGTCCATCGACATCGATTACGTAGCTTTCCAAAGTCAATGGGTCATGCTTAACTGGAATCATTAATCTTGTTGTGCCAAAGCCAAGGCTTAGTTGATTTAGAGGAAAAAGGTTAGGAAAATATATTGGATATATTGGCATATATATATATATATATATATATATATATTTCGGACTTGGAGGTCCACCTACCAGATCTAGGAATTGGATGAGATCCAATTGATCTTAGAGATCTACCTAGTTAAATATCATACGGCTTGTTGGCCAAAGTCAAGGTTGTGTGTTATTTAACGGGATCCTAGCCCACTAGGAAACTAGGTTTCCCGAGTACTCAATAGAGGGTTAGAGGCTCGCCGAAAAATAACGGGAGGCTAGTATTGAATTTGCAATTTCGTTCAAATACTTAACTTTACGCGCTTTCAAATTATTTCATCAATTATTTTTATTAGTTGGACTAATATATTATTATTTTTCTTGTAACAGTTAGACTGTACCCATACATCGTTAATCGAATAGTTTGACTATTGCGGTTAAGATGACAGGAAAGTTAAGCATTAGAGATATTGTCATGGGCGACAATGTTTTTAATGGCACAAACTTTCAAGATTGGGACATGAATCTCAGGATTATCCTGGGATCCGAGAAGTTGCTCTACACTATAGAGAGACCTCTTGGGCCTAAGCCCCGACCTGATCAGTTGCTTGAGCTAGAGCTTTGAAGACTCATAGCGATGACAACGCGACTGCTCAATCGGTAATGCTTGCTGCTATGACTCCGCAATTCCGTCGTCAAAACAAGGGATTGGATCCCTATGAGATGATGACGAAGTTGCATGATCTTCACCGATCTAATCTTAGATCGCAAAGATATGAGTTGCAGAAGAAGCTCTTCCGCGCTCGCATGTCAGAGGGTACGTCTGTTGAGCACCATGTGTCACAGATGATTGCTGACATTGAGCAGTTCAGAAAGATGGGCATCGTCTTCGAGGCTGAGACTTCAGTAGATTTGATCCTACAGTCTCTCCCCGACACTTGGAGTGGGTTCATCATGAACTACAATATGTTGAACCAAGACCAAACTCTTGGAGAGTTGATGTCCACACTGCGCAAAGCAGAAAAAGAGCTCCTTAAGGGCAAGAAGCGCGAGACGCGCTTTGCTTCAACATCTCAGACTCCGAGGGCTTGGCCCAAGGCGACTGGAGGTGTAAAGAATAAGAAGAAGAAGAAAGGCAAGGCCAAATCGTCAAAACCTTATGGGAAGGGTAAGGACAAATCCCAAGATGTATGTCTGGAGTGCGGCAAGAGGGGTCACTGGAAGCGTGACTGCCGCGAGTAAGGACAAATCCCAAGATATATGTCTGCAGTGCGGTAAGCGGGGTCACTGGAAGCGTGACTGCTGCGAGTACAAGGCACACATGAAGGAAATTAAAGCGGGCAAGGCACCGGCTTCAGGTATGTTTGTTATAGAAATAAACATGTCTACTACTAGTTTTAAAAATTGGATTTTTGATTCTGGTTGTGGAACTCATATATGTACTGATGTGCAGGATCTGCAGATTAGCAGGAGACTGGCCTCAGGAGAGATTGACCTCCGCATTGGAAATAGGACACGGGTCGCCGTTTTAGCCGTTGGCACTTTTGTTTTGGAACTGCCCTCGGGGCATGTACTTAAACTATAGACTGTTATTATGTACCTAGTTTGACTATGAATATTATTTCTATATCTATGTTAGCCCAATGTGGGTAAACTTTTGTATTTAGAAACACTGGGTGTTTTATGTATAAAAATGATATGGAAATTTGCACTGCTGATGTAAATAATGGTCTTTATATTTTGAATATGAATCAATCTCAAACATATAATGTAACAAACAAAAGGCTTAAAGTAAGTAACAAAAATGAAACTTACATGTGGCACTGTCGTCTTGGACACATAAACAAGACACATGAAACTTACATGTGGCATTGTCGTCTTGGACACATAAACAAGACACGTATATCCACACTTTCGAAGAGTGGGTACTTGGACGGATTTGATCCAAATTCATATGACGTCTGCGAATCTTGTTTATTAGCCACCGAACTGTTAGCCCTCGTTCATAGTGACGTATGTGGGCTCATGTCTAGCCGTGCTAGAGGTGGATATGAATACTTCGTAACCTTTACGGATGATGCATCGCGTTATGGTTATGTGTATCTTATGAGACAGAAGTCGGAAACCTTTGAGAAATTCAAAGAGTTTCGACACGAAGTAGAAAAACAGACCGGCAAAAGTATTAAGACATTACGGTCGGACCGTGGTGGTGAATACTTAAGCAATGAGTTTCTTGATTACTTGAAAGAATATGGTATTATTTCACAGTGGACTCCTCCCGGAACACCGCAATTAAATGGTGTGTCCGAACGGAGAAACCGAACTTTGTTAGACATGGTAAGGTCTATGATGAGTCGCACAGAGCTACCTATTTCCTTCTGGGGATATGCATTGAACAGTGCAATACTTATTTTGAATAAGGTTCCATCAAAGTCTGTTCAACAGACTCCGTATGAAATATGGACAGGAAAGAAACCGGGTTTCTCATTCCTGAAGATTTGGGGTTGTTGGGCATACGTCAAACGTTTGGAAGGTACCAAACTAGAACCCAGATCGGATAAATGCCTATTTGTAGGATATCCTAGGGAAACCAAAGATATTACTTCTATCACCCACAAGAGAACAAAATATTTATTGCTCTACATGCGGTTTTCCTTGAGAAGGAATTCCTAAATGCAGTGATATGTAGGAGGAAAGTAGAACTCGATGAAAATCGGAGTGATACTGTTCCTGGCACAGAATCCTCAACGGAACATGAACAGTCCATCAAGGATGAGACTGTACCACAATCTTCGAATACACAAGAACCGCGTATGTCAGAGAGAGTCAGAAAACAACCTGAGAGGTATGGGTTTCTGATCTCACCTCATGTGGATATTAATCTTATTGAGGAAGACGAGCCGGCTACGTATGAGGAAGCGATACAAGGTATCGACTCTGGTTTATGGCAAAATGCCATGAATTCCAAAATGGATTCCATGTACACCAACCAAGTTTGGACACTGGTTGATGCACCAGAAGGCGTAAAGCCTATTGGTTGCAAATGGGTCTTCAAGAAGAAGACTGACATGGTTGGCAACGTACAAACGTACAAAACTAGGCTTGTAGCGAAAGGGTATCGTCAACGACATGATGTCGATTACGATGAAACTTTTTCACCTGTTTCCATGATTAAATTCATTCGGATAATGCTTGCTATTGCTGCATATTTCGATTACTAGATATGGCAGATGGACGTCAAAACCGCTTTCCTTAACAGAAACCTTTTGGAGGATGTTTATATGCAACAGCCTGACGGTTTTGTCGTACCAAGACTTGCAAACAAGGTTTGTAAGTTAAATCAATCAATTTATGGATTGAAGCAAACATCACGTTCTTGGAACCAACGTTTTGATGAAATCATAAAAGAATATGATTTCGTTCAAAACGAGGATGATCCTTGGGTATATAAGAAGGTTAGTGGGAGCGCACTGACATTCATTGTCCTTTACGTTGATGATGTATTGCTTATTGGCAATGACATTCCCATGTTAGCATCGGTGAAAGCTAGGCTTTCATTAAAATTCTTCATGAAGGATCTGGGAGAAGCAGCCTTTATTCTAGGAATCAAGATCTATCGAGATATATCTAGAAAGTTGTTTGGACTCTCTCAGAGCACGTACATTGACAAAGTGTTGAAGAGATTCAACATGGATCAGTCCAAGAGGGGACTGTTGCCAGTGTCACATGGTGCCACTCTATCTAAGGACATGTGTCCTAAAACTCAAGATGAGGGAGACAACATGAGTCAGATACCATTCGCCTCGGCAGTCGGATCGATCATGTATACCATGATATGTACGTGACTTGATGTCTCGTATGCTTTGAGCATGTATAGTCGCTATCTGAAAATGAACACACATTTCCAATTTGAAATCTTCTCCCCAAGAACTGTTTCATTTCTGTGTTACCCGTGATTTTCTTATCTGAAAATGCTCCAACACAATAAAAATAAAACTGCAGCTCTCTCCATCGTGTAAAGAAAAACATGAAAATAGGGCTGTCAACCGGTAGAAATGTAGAAAAATGTTACATTAAACAGATATTATTCAAGAAAGAAATTAGATATGATAATGTGACCTTAACCAGGACCATATCAATATCTAAGAAACACAGTTCAACAACCCATAATCCAAACTTCAGACAGTTTTTACAACTTATTTAAGCCATTTTAACAATGGCAAGCAAGCATTTAACCACGGTTCAAACACAAGAGAAACTTTAAGTCTTTAACACGACAAACATAAGCAAAGAGAACACATACGACCAAAACTCAGAAACCTCCACGGAGACGAAGCACAAGATGCAGAGTGGACTCCTTCTGGATGTTGTAATCAGCAAGAGTCCTTCCATCCTCCAGTTGCTTTCCGGCAAAGATCAACCTCTGCTGGTCCGGTGGAATCCCCTCCTTATCCTGGATCTTAGCCTTTACATTGTCAATAGTGTCTGAGCTCTCAACCTCCAATGTGATGGTTTTCCCAGTAAGGGTCTTCACGAAAATCTGCATACCACCACGGAGGCGAAGAACCAAGTGGAGTGTGGATTCTTTCTGGATATTATAGTCTGCAAGAGTCCTTCCGTCTTCAAGCTGCTTCCCAGCAAAAATGAGCCTCTGCTGATCTGGTGGGATACCCTCCTTGTCTTGAATTTTGGCTTTAACATTGTCGATGGTGTCAGAGCTTTCAACCTCCAGAGTGATTGTTTTTCCAGTGAGGGTCTTCACAAAAATCTGCATACCACCACGGAGACGAAGCACCAAGTGGAGGGTCGACTCCTTTTGAATGTTGTAGTCAGCAAGCGTACGGCCATCTTCAAGTTGTTTGCCGGCAAAGATCAACCTCTGCTGGTCTGGCGGGATGCCCTCCTTGTCCTGGATCTTAGCCTTAACATTGTCAATTGTGTCCGAGCTTTCAACCTCCAAAGTAATAGTTTTACCGGTCAGGGTTTTCACGAAAATCTGCATGCCACCCCTGAGACGAAGGACCAAATGAAGGGTAGATTCCTTCTGGATGTTGTAGTCGGCAAGTGTGCGTCCATCCTCAAGTTGTTTACCGGCAAAAATGAGCCTCTGCTGATCTGGTGGGATACCCTCCTTGTCTTGAATTTTGGCTTTAACATTGTCAATGGTGTCAGAGCTTTCCACCTCAAGGGTGATGGTCTTTCCAGTGAGGGTCTTTACAAAGATCTGCATGCCACCCCTGAGACGAAGGACCAAGTGGAGTGTTGACTCCTTCTGGATATTATAGTCAGCTAGTGTGCGCCCATCCTCCAGCTGTTTGCCGGCAAAGATAAGCCTTTGCTGGTCTGGTGGGATCCCTTCCTTGTCCTGAATTTTGGCTTTGACATTGTCAATAGTGTCAGAGCTTTCCACCTCAAGGGTGATGGTCTTGCCGGTGAGAGTTTTCACAAAGATTTGCATCTATAGGATTAAAGAGAAACCAAATCAGAACACATTCATACAAAACAACCTCCAACTTCAACTGAAACAAACAATACTAAATATTACTTGCATATTCCATTAATGAGTAAAATCGAGCAAAAAATTACCAACAACATTGAGTAGTATAAGATGTTGTCACTATATAATTCAACTGCATCAACGTACAGGTTTCTCAAAGCTAAACTTTACAACAAATTTACATTTGTATATATCATGAAAGATTTTTAAAAAAAGAAAACAGAAAATATTGTCAGATCTTTTGTTTTCTTTTTTAATAAAAAAACAACTGCCCACTCTAATCGATTCCTTGTTCACAAATCTCATAGAATTCAGAGACGCGCAATCAAACAATAGAATTGAAAATTATCCCAGAAATACCAATAATCAAAACCCTAAATATAATTATGGAAGCTGATTGAGAGTCAAAACACCATGATTACAGACAATTATATAATAAATAACAATTCAAACAATAAATCAGTGATGATGACCTACAGATCTACAGCTAATCAAAATAATTTAATTTGACCTAACCCTAATTCACAAAAATCAGACAAAAAAAATTACATCTCAGCATCTAAATTAATCGGAAAATATAAATATTATAAATATTATATATATATATATAATATATATATACATACATATAAATGCTAAAAAGAAGAATTAATATTACCTTGACAGAGAGATTAGAAGAAGGCCTTTATCAAATAGTAGGTGAAGATTATCTGAGAATCGGTGATGAATCGAGGCTCCCAACTCCTCGTTTTATACTAGTGATTGATAATCGAAATGACAATATTACCCAAATCCCATCCAACAGAGTGATTACACGTGTATAATATTCGGTGCCCCACACACCAAGATAAGTTTCTCGAGTCCGTTGGCTGGTAGCGAGACACGGATGTCTTGAGGATATTATATTTAGCTTTGGGCTATGTCACGCTCATTTGATTCGAGTGTGCAACACGCTGGCTTATCTCTTAAATAAGTATTTTTGGATTTATTTAAAATAATTTAAAGTGATAATTAACATCCTTTTTGCGGCCAGACATATAATTAGGGGTGGGTAATTTATACCCGACAAGTAAATATGTTCGAAACATGATTGATTAATAAATTTATGATTCGAATATATTTCATATATGCATTTTGATTTGCTTTATAAAATTCATGAAAATTTCGTGATTATTTATGTAGCTTTAAATTAAACATATATGTATATGAAAAATGTATCATACATATATGCATGGATTATCTCATTTGATTCGAGTGTGCAACACGATGGCTTATCTCTTAAATAAGTATTTTTGGATTTATTTAAAATAATTTAAAGTGATAATTAACATCCTTTTTGCGGCCAGACATATAATTAGGGGTGGGTAATTTATACCCGACAAGTAATGTGTTCGAAACATGATTGATTAATAAATTTATGATTCGATTTTATTCCATGTATGCATTTTGATTTGCTTTATAAAATTCATGAAAATTCTGTGATTATTTATGTAGCTTTAAATTAAACATATATGTATATGAAAAATGTATCATACATATATGCATGGATAAAATTTAAATAGTAATAATCAAAATTTGTCCATGACTATGATTTGGAGTTGGGAATCTTCAAATACAAAGTCATAAATACAGTTAATTCTATTATGAATGATATAGTTCTATCTAAACTATATTATGTAGAGACATAAAAATGAATGTATTTTATATAATAAGATTATATTAGATATGGCCAGATAAAATTGAAAAGCTCTAATAATTTCCGTTAAATAAAGAACATCAATTTTATCATAATGATGATCATATATGTGATGATCTTAATTCATTGTATTTAGCAGACTCATATATCATATTAATTTATTCTTTAATTTACTAGATATGGCTTTGTATTTATTACATTTCGTAAACCTTGTATCTTTGGAATGAGTTGAATGAATAGCTGGGAATAATAACCTGATACAATGAAATTCGTTCATAAGATTCCTTATTTGTTAGTTCAGGACCTGAACGATTAGCGCGTAAATTCAAAAGTTATAAATTAATTGTTCAATTGAGAACTAATGGAAGTCAAAGATAAAGATGTAATTGGAGAGGTTAACGGATTTTATATCTAGCTCCTTTACGAATCTCTAATGGAGGATCATTGCATAGGTAATGACTATATCAATTGACGAATACTTTGAGTAATTAATTCTATAATTCTGAGAGTGCAATTCTGGGTATTTAGTGGAGTTACTCCAGAATTAATAATTTCGTTTGATTAATAAAAGAGTTTATAATTAATCGACGGAATTATTGGAGCTTAGAATTATAGGTCCATCGGTCCCCTCGTCGTCTTCTATCACTATTCGAACGATAATAATTGCGAAGAAAAATAGTTATGAATTATATAAAATAATTATGAATTATTTTACACTCTAATTATTCCATATAACTCTTGTTTGGAAATATGACAAAGGTTGTCTTAATACATTTATCAATAGATAATGTATCTATTTATTAAATTATGAAAATTAATATTTATTTAATTTGATTAATTAAATTTTAATTTAATAGATAATATTTTCAAAAGTTGAAAATTTTGAAAAAGATTTTTTAACGAGTTATCTTTGATAATTTATAAGATAAATATTAAAGAATTTTATTTTGATTTTTTGAAAATCAAAATTAATAATATCCTTAATGGATTTGCTTCATAACAATTTGATTTGATCAAAAGTTGATCAAGAGAAACAAATCTTTTTTAAAAATAAAAACGTGAGCTGTAGAGAATAATTTGATTGGATCAAAAAAGAGAAAAAATTGCTCCAAGAGAAAGAAAATTGCTTTAAAACCGTGAGCAAGAGTTTTGATTAAGAGCTGAGATTTTGATTAAAAATCAAAAGAACAACAACAAAAGACAAAAACGTGGCTGCTGGGAAAAATTAAAAAGAAAGAGTTCTCTTTCTGTTTTTTCTTTGTTTTAGTTTTGAGAAAACTAAAAAGAAAATAATACACAGAATTCGTCTCATGGGTTGAGTACACGAATCCTTCACATAAATTAGAGTGTTCTTCGTAATTATTTTCACGCCCACACGTACCGTTGGAGGTGATGAGATAAGTCGAAGAAGATCGTGGTTCAAATAATCGTGATTTATAGAGATTCAGATCTACAAGTATATTTCCGATTTAAGTTCTAAATATTTATGTTAATAATGTACTAGAAAATACGAATCCGGCTTTTATAGTTCATATAAAATAAATATATTTTACTGTTACTGAACATGATTTTCGCTGCGCATGAACTTTGAAAACCAACAAATGGCATCATGAGCGGTCGTATTTATTCTAATATATTAATAAGAGTGATTTATTGTAAATCATTTATATATGTATGTGAAAGAGTAGGCTATGTATTTTTTTTTTTATTATCATGTGATGATGGATGTATGGATATTAATCGTTAATTGTATGGTTGACTTTGGGTTAGAATTTTAATTTTTTTGTTTTATATATTGGATATGTAAACCCAAAATTAAATGGGTATTTTTATGTAATTTTAAATTATTTGTAATCGTTGGAGATCAAAATCAAGCCGAATGACGATGGACAAAAGATGATAATTTTACTTTAAAAATAATTATTTTTCCAAATTTTTTACTGCACAGTGCGTTGATGCGTGAGCAGCAGTCCCACGCTGCATGAGCAGCATTCTCACTGTTGACGGCGGATTTTGGTCTCAGGGCAATATGGGAATATCACTCCCGAGGAAATCCTCCCTCAATAGTGAATTTGTTTGGTTATGGGGGACCAAAAGCAAATTTAGCAGAAAACAGATAAACACACCAATCAACAAGGAGATTTAACGTGGTTCGGTGGATTTGGATCCGACCTACGTCCACGGGCACAAAAAGGATGATACATTTATTACTTAAACACTCTTTTCGGGTCTCTTTTTGTTTTCTACAAGTCAGAGCTTGAAGATTCAGATCCCTAATTTTTGATGCCTTTTACACATACTCTGCCCTCCTATTTATAATAGTGAAGAAATCATATTCCTATTTGTACAAGAATTTCCTAGTTGAAACAATTTCCTTTTCCCATAAGATTCATAGTCAAAACTATTTCCTCACTTCTTTTATCCTATTTGGACACTGACTCATCAGTTTTCCCATGAAAGTAGGATAACTTATCTTCTGGAGCATATCCGCCCGCCATTTCCGGTCTTCATGATGGTCCTTTGTGCTGAGAATGCTGCTACGACCGATCTGATAGTGCTCGGTCATCCGAACCAAAGTGGTCGGCTATCGGATCATAAAGTTATCGGCCACTCACTCATGTGGTCGGGTCGGCATCAATGATCTTGACCAAAGAGAAAATTACACTTTTGCCCCTGTCGTGCTGTCTTAAATACCATAGTGCCTAAAAACAAACCATCAACACTCACTACTGCACATATGTGCATCATTCTCACTACTGCACATATGTGCAGCAGGAGACTGATCCACGAGCAGCAGCGAGACTGATCCACATGCAGCATTCTCGCTGCTGCTGTGCAGCAGCTAGCCGCACAGTGCGGCAGTTTGGACTGCCCACTGTGAGACAATATAATAAAAAATAAAAAAAATGTTTTTTTTGTGAAAGTCACTTGGAAATTTAATTATATTTTTCCAGATTTGAGATTAATGTAATTTTTTTTTTGGTTATTTGTAATTTTAGAAATACCCAAATTGTCAACCCGGTTAATATCCAAATTTATTTATTTTGTGTGAATTATAAAATATTTATACTCATGCATATTTTAAATGTCATATAGAATTAGCACAATGCCTACTCTTGCATTATAACATGCCATACATACATATGCATTTTCATAAATTTATTTATGATAGTAAATAATTTATAATTTGATTAAAAACTATTTTAGAATTTTTATCGATTAGTCAATTAAATAAAATTTGTGAATTAATTTTAAATCGTTAAAATTTGTGATGTCACAAAATTTAGTTCTAAGCATTTATAATAAATTTGTTATCATGAATAACTTAGATGTTTCATAATGAATTTAAATTTTATTAGTAAAGCGGGTAATTTTATTATGAAACAATTAACTTGGTAATTGAAGTCCTTTAATATTGATTATTGGTCTTTTTCCCGCTAAGTTTTCAAAACTTTAGATGTTTTACATATACATATAAAATCACAAAAATAATGAGTGGAGGCGGGTAGTTTGTCAAAATATCTTTTGGTCTCCACCATTAGTGCAATTTCGTGAAATCTAAGTGGGGCTTCGTGATGACTTTAGTTTCATCTCCTCTCTAAGGAGAGTGTTCGCTTAGGTTGATATCAAAGTTGTACTTCTGACGATAAGATTTATAAAATGTATTTCATTATTAACTTACCCTAAGGTGGTTATTATAAGTTAAATTTTAAGGATCCAAAATGGTGGGTTACACTCATATAAATGTAGTTAAACGTGTTAATTACATTTAGACCAAAAATCAGTTATTAAAAAATTTTGAAAATATGAAACATTTTGAAAAAAATTATTAATTGAGATTGTCTTTATTTTAATAAGGTGTTGTGATCGACCCTAAGGCAACACAATATACTTATTAAATTTTTCTGCGGCTATAGTAGTGCATATATATTTCTTGTATTTTGCATATGCATCATCCATCATGATTAATATGCCAATTTTATTTTGAATTTTTTGCATGGAATAATTTAGATTTTTTTTTTAATTATTTCAGAAATATTGTCAAATCCAATCATATCAATGCTTGCTACTGAAAAATTAACTGGTGATAACTTTGCTAAGTGGAAGAATGACATGAATATAATACTTGTGCTGGATAACCTAAAGTTTGTCTTGATAGAGGAATGTCCTCCCAAACCTGTTGTGAATGCCAACAAAACATTAAAGATGCTTATGAAAATTGGGTTTGAGCAAATGGCAAGGCTCGTTGTTATTTATTTGCCTCCATGTCCGACGTGCTTAAAACAAAGCTCGAAAAGACAGAGACTGCTTATGAGATAATAGAGTCTCTACAGGCATGTTTGGCAAACCCTCTGAACAAGCTAAACATGAAGCAGTTAGGAAAGTCATGAACTGCAAAATGGAAGCTGGAACCCGTGTTCATGAACATGTGCTAATGATGATTAGTATGATTCATGAAGCTGAAATCAATGGGGGCAACTATAGATGAAGGCATACAAATGGACTTAATTTTGGAAAGCCTTATCCCACATTTTCTTTAGTTCAAAAGAAATTACTTTATGAGTAAATTGAGTTATAATTTGACTCAATTGCTTATCGAACTCACAACTTTTGAGTCTATTTCTGTAGAGAACAAGGTAGAAGCAAATGTTATGGACCATTCTCCCTCCAGTTCTTCTTTAAAGAAGAGGAACAAAATGATAAGAAAGCTAAGTGTTCAGGAGCTGAGAACACAGCAGGAAACAACAACAAAAGAAACAAGCCAAACAATAATCAATGTAATCAGATTTACTTGTTACTGAATCTTGTTTAGTTGAAAATGATTTCACCCTGGATAATTGATTCATGGGCGACTAATCATATTTGTTGTTTCTTACAGAAGCTTGATTCATACACAAGACTTGCTGATGAGTACTTTACTTTGAGAGTTGGGAATGACGTTTTAGTTTCAGCATCAGCAGTTGGACAAATAAAACTTTATGTTGAGAACAATAAATTTTTATTTTTGAATAATGTTTATTTCATACCGAGATTTACTAGAAACCTCATTTCAGTTTCTCGACTTTATGAACAATCTTATTCTGTTTCTTTTGAAAAAAATAAGTTATTATTTCAAGAAATGGTTTGAATATTTGTTCTAGTTTTATTGAAAATGGGCTCTATGTAATAAGGCTCAATGTTAATTCACTATTGAATACTGAAATGTTCAAAGTAGAATTGCCCAAAACAAAGAAACAAAAGATTTCTCACACACTGATAACACATATCTATGGCACCTAAGACTTGGTCATATAAATCTTGTCAGGATAAATAGGCTTGTAAATGATGGTCCTTTAAGAGAACTAAATGTTGTTACTCTACTAGTCTGTGAATCATGTCTTGAAGGTAAGATGACAAAGAGACATTTCTCTGTAAAAGGCAATAGGGCCCAAGAACAACTGAAGCTCATACATTTAGATGTTTGCGGACCTATGTCTACACAAGCAAGAGGTGGTTATGAGTACTTCGTTACTTTTATTGATGATTACTCAAGATATGGTTATGTTTACCTAATGAGACATAAATCTGAAACTTTTGAAAGTTTAAAGAATTCCAAATTGAAACGAAAAAATAATTAGGTAAATCAATCAAGTGCCTTCGATTAGATCGATGAGGTGAATATCTTGATAATGAATTCAAAGATCACCTATTAGAGTATGAGATTTTATCCCAACTAACTGCACATGGTACACCTCAGTAAAATGGTGTAACTGAGAGGAGGAATCAAACTTTACTCGACATGATTCGTTCCATGTTGAGTTATTCTTCACTCCCAAAATCATTTTGGGGGTATGTTATACAAACAACAACCTACATTTTGAATGTGGTTCCATCTAAGTCAGTACCTAGAACACCCTTAGAGTTGTGGAGTGACCACAAACCCAGTTTGAGTCACTTTCGTATATGGAGGTGTCCATCATATGTGCTAATGGGTAAGACAACAAAGTTGGAAATGTGTTCTGAAGTTTGTTTCTTTGTAGATATGCAAAAGGCACAAGGGGAGGTGTGTTTTATAATCCTTGAGATAATAAGGTATTTATGTCGAAAAATGCCATGTTTCTTAGAATAATTATATGGTAGACTTCAAACCTTAAAGCAAGATAGTCTTAAAGGAATTAAAATCTGATGAGATCAGTCAACAACCTGCTAGGATTGTTGTTCCATAAAGCGAGGAGACCACATCTTCGAGTCAGAACATCTTACCACCTCGTCGTAGTAGGAGGATAGTACGACTACCTTCTCGATATAGACAAGAAGGTGAAGCACAAGTTGCTATCACTGATGATGGAAGAGATGACCCATTGACATATAAATGTGCAATGGAAGATCATGACAAAGAGAAATGGCTTGAGGCTATGAAACTTGAGATGAAATCCATGTATTCCAACTCAGTCTGGGAGCTTATAGATCTACCTGAATGAGTAACTCATATAAGGTGCAAATGGATCTACAAAAGAAATAGGGGAGTGGACGGTAATGTAAAGACATTCAAAGCAAGGCTAGTGGCAAATGGTTATACCCAAAAAGAAGAAGTTGATTATGAGGAAACCTTTTCACCAGTAGACATGTTGAAGTCCATTCGAATCTTGCTTTACATTGCTGCTCATTATGATTATGAAATTTGACAGATAGATGTCAAGACAGCCTTTTTGAATGGCTATCTTGAAGAGACCATCTATATGGAGCAACCATAATATTTTATAAGCAATGACGAAAAGCAAAAGGTTTACAAGTTGCAAAGGTCTATCTATGGACTTAAGCAAGCGTCCATATATTGGAACATGAGATTTGATGAGGCGATCAAATCTTATGGCTTTATCCAAAATCTTGATGAATCTTGTGTTTATAAATTCATCAAGGACAAGCGAGTGGTCTTTCTAATACTTTATGTTGATGATATTCTACTTATTGGGAATAATGTAGAACTATTATCAAACGTAAAAGCTTGGCTGGTGAACAATTCCAAATGAAAGATTTGGGAGAAGCAAGTTATATTCTTGGGATCCGTCTTATTAGAGATCGCAAGAAAAAGCTACCAGCCCTGTCTCAGACACTGTATATTGATAAGATGTTTGTTAGATATTCAATACAAAACTCCAAGAAAAGTAATTTACCTTCCCGTCATGGAGTTGTTCTTTATAAATACAGTGTCCTCCGACACCCCAAGAGGAAGAAGATATGAGACGGATTCCATATGCGTCGGGAGCGGGGAGCTTGATGTATGTTATGCTATGCACAAGACCTGATATATGCTATGCAGTGGGAATAGTTAGTCGTTTTCAGTCAAATTCAGGATTAGATCATTGGGTAGCAGTTAAGCATATTCTCAAGTATCTACGGAGAACGAGGAATTATATACTTGTTTATTCTGGCAGGGATTTGCTTCTGATTTGATATACTGATTCTGATTTTCAATCAGATACAAATGATCGAAAGTCGATATCTGGATCAGTATTTACTCTTTGTGGGGGAGCTATACTTTGGAGAAGCGTCAAACAATCATGTATTGCTGATTCAACTATGGAAGCCGAATATGTGGCTGCTTATGAAGCTTCCAAAGAAGCGGTTTGGCTCCGAAAGTTCTTTATTGATCTGGAAGTGGTTCCAGATATGAACAAGCCATTGCCACTTTATTGTGATAATAGTGGTGCAGTGGCTAATTCCAAAGAACCAAGAAGCCACAAGAGATCAAAGCATATTGAGAGGAAATATCATGTGATTAGGGACATTGTGCAACGTGGAGACGTGGTTGTTCTGAAGATTTTATCTGCAGAGAATTCTAGCCGATCCTTTTACTAAGACGCTCCATGCAAAGAGTTTTGAGGGGCATCTAGAAGGATTGGGGATTAGAGGCATGCTCATTTGCTTTAGGGCAAATGAGAGTTTGTTGGGATTCTTATGCACGACAAGCAAATGTGTTCGAAACATGATTGATTAATAAATTTATGATTCGATTTTATTCTATGTATGCATTTTGATTTTATTTATAAAATTCATGAAAATTCCGTGATTATTTATTAGCTTTAAATTAAACATATATGTATATGAAAAATGTTACATACATATATGCATGGATAAAATTTAAAGAGTAATAATCAAAATTTGTCCATGACTATGATATGGAATTGAGAATCTTCAAATCCAAAGTCATAAATACAGTTCATTCCATTATGAATGGTATAGTTCTATCCATACTATATTATGTAGAGACATATAAATGAATGTATTTTATATAATAAGATTAATTGGACATGAACATAAAATTTAAAAGTTCTAATAATTTCCGTTAAATAAAGAACATCAATTTTATATCAAAATAATGGTCATATATGTGATGATCTTAATTATTATATTTAGCAGACTCCTATATCATATTAATTTATTCTTTAATTTACTCGGTATGGCTTTATATGTATTACATTTCGTAAACCTTGTATCTTGGGAATGAGTTGAATGAATAGTTGAGAATGCTAACCCGATACAATGAAATTCGTTCATAAGATTCCTTCCCTTGTTTGTTAGTTCAGGACCTGAACGATTAGCGCGCAAATTCATAAAAGTTATGAATTAATTATTCACTTGAGAACTAATGGAAGTCAAGATAAAGATGTAATTGGAGAGATTAACAGATTTTACACCTAGCTCCTTTACGAATCTCTAATGGAGGATCATTGCATAGGTAATGACTATATCAATGGACGAATACTTTGAGTAATTAATTCTATAATTCTGAGAGTGCAATTCTGGGTATTTAGTGGAGTTACTCCAGAATTAATAATTTAGTTTGATTAATAAAAGAGTTTATAATTAATCGACGGAATTATTGGAGCTTAGAATTATAGGTCCAAAGGTCCCATTGTCGTCTTCTATCACTGTTCGAACGATAATAATTGCGAAGAAAAAATAGTTATGAATTATATAAAATAATTATGAATTATTTTGCACTCTAATTATTTCATATAACTCTTGTTTGGAAATTATGATAAAGGTTGTTCTAATACATTTATCAATAGATAATGTATCTATTTATTTATTTAATTATGAAAATTAATATTTATTTAATTTGATTAATTAAATTTTAATTTAATAAGATAATATTTTCAAAAGTTGAAAATTATTTTTTAATGAGTTTTCTTTGATAATTTATAAGATAAATATTAAAGGATTTTATTTTAATTTTTTGAAAATCAAAATTAATAATATCCTTAATGGATTTGCTTGATAACAATTTGATTTGATCAAAAGTTGATCAAGAGAAACAAATCCTTTTAAAAAATAAAAACGTGAGCTGTAGAGAATAATTTGATTGGATCATAAAAGAGAAAAAATTGCTCCAAGAGAAAGAAAATTGCTTTAAAACTGTGAGCAAGAGTTTTGATTAAGAGTTAGATTTTGATTAAAAATCAAAAGAACACAACAAAAAGACAAAAACGTAGTTGTTTGGAAAATTAAAAAGAAAGAGTTTTCTTTTTGTTTTTTCTTGTTGTTTTGGTTTTGAGAAAACTAAAAAGAAAATAGCACCTAGGATTCGTCTCATGTGTTAAATACACGGATCATTCACATAAATTAGAGTGTTCTTCGTAATTATTTCCATTTCGCCCACACGTGCCGTTGGACGTGAGGAGATAAGCCGAGGAAGATCGTGATTTATAGAGATCCAGATCTACATATATATTTCTGATTTAAGTTCTAAATATTTATGTTATTAATATACTAGAAAATACGGATCCGGCTTTTATTGTTCATGTAAAATAAAATTTTTTTCCTGTTACTGAACATGATTTCCGCTGCACATGAACTCTGAAAACCAACAAATGGCATCATGAGCGGTCATATTTATTCTAGTATATTAATAAGAATGATTTATTATAAATCATTTATATATGTTTGTAAAAGAGTAGGCTATGCTTTTTTTTTTAATTATCATGTGATGATGGATGTATGTATATTAATCGTTAATTGTATGATTGACTTTGGGTTAGAATTTTAATTTTTTGTTTTATATATTAGATATGTAAACCCAAAATTAAATGGGTATTTTTTTTGTAATTGTAAATTATTTGTAATCGTTGGAGATCAAGATCAAGCCGAATGACGATGTACAAAAGATGATAATTTTACTTTAAATATAATTATTTTTCCAAATTTTTTTTACTGCACTGCACACCGTGCAACATTCTCGCTGCTGCACATATGTGCAGCAGGAGACTGATGCCGAGCAGCAGCCAGCCGCACAGTGCGTCAGTTTGGACTGCCCACTGTGCGGCAGTATAATAAAAAATAAAAAAAATGTTTTTTTTTTTTTTTTTTGTGTGAAAGTCACTTGGAAATTTAATTATATTTTTTTTTTCCAGATTTGAGATTAATGTAATTTTATTTTTGATTATTTGTAATTTTAGAAATACCCAAATTGTCAACCCGGTTAATATCCAAATTTATTTATTTTGTGTGAATTATAAAATATTTAAACTCACGCATATTTTAAATGTCATATTGAATTAGCACAATGCCTACTCTTGCATTATAACATGTCATAAATACATGTGCATTTTCATAAATTTATTTATGATAGTAAATAGTTTATAATTTGATTAAAAACTATTTTAGAATTTTTATCGATTAAATAAAATTTGTGAATTAATTTTAAATCGTTAAAATTTGTAATGTCACAAAATTTAGTTCTAAGCATTTATAATAATTGTTTATCATGAATAACTTAGATGTTTCATAATGCGGGTAATTTTATTACGACACAATTAACTTGGTAATTGAAGTCCTTTAATATTGATTACTTGGTCTTTTTCCGCTAAATTTTCAAAACATTAGATGTTTTACATATAAAATCACTAAAATAATGAGTGGGAGCGGGTAGTTTGTCAAAATGTCATTTGGTCTCCACCGTTAATGCAACATCGTGAAATTTAAGTGGGGCTTCGTGATGACTTTAGTTTCATCCTCCTTAAGATGAGAGTTCGCTTAGGTTGATATCAAGACTGTACTTCTGACGATAGAATTTATAAAATGTATTTCATTATTAACTTACCATAAGGTGGTTATTATGACTTAAATTTTAAGGATCCAAAATGGTGGGTTACACTCATATGAATGTAGTTAAACATGTTAATTACATTTAGACCAAAAATCGGTTATTAAATTTTTTTGAAAATATGAGATATTTTGAAAATATTTATTAATTGAGATTGTCTCTATTTTAATAAGGCTTTGTTTCACTCAAACTTCTGTTTGTTTCTCTTGGGTTTATTTGTTGGTATGAGAATTTCTTTTTTTAGTCTTAGAAGCTTGAAGATTATTTAAAAAAAATAAAGAATATTTGCTTTCGTGGTTCAAACTTAACAACAATAATTATATTTTAAGAATTTTTCTTTTTGGGTGAGTTGAATATTTTTATTAGTATGTTAGTAAATAAAGATTTAATTAGTTAAAGTGAGGATATTTTTGGAATTTGAAAGAGTGCACAAAATAAAAATAAAAATAAAAATTTTAAATTTTAAAATAAATGTTCAAAGTATTTTTCAGAATATAAATAGTCCTACGTAAGGAAAAATTGTTCTAAAATTTGGATCAAATGGTTAGAGTTCTCAGATCCGATCGAAATTTAAGATTTTTAAATAAAAAATTAAGAGTGTTCATCTAAGCCTTTTTTTTTTTTTTTTTTTTTTTTTAATTTATTTATTTAAGTAGAAGATATATTAAGAGAAATTAAATGATACAAAAATGTCTGGGGATACTCTCCCTCCCATATCCTGAAATCCTATTCTTACACATGGTTTGAGCAACATTAACTCTTGGTCTAAACTGAAACCTTATAAAATTTAGGAGATGATCCAACATATTTCCTTGGTGCTTTAAATCTTTCCGCTCATTAAATTGATAACATTTTCCGCATCCGATTCAATGATAACATTTGGTAAAGCTGTTTCTTCTTGTAACTGCTAATCCAAACTCCACTGCCAACGGTTCAGCATACTCAGCATCCCCAGCCATGAAAACGCAAGACTTTTCCAGCAGCAGCAACCAACCACACAACCATCATGATCTCGAGCGACAGCAGCATGAGATTGACTACAAATAGCCGAATCAACATTAATTTTTATCCAATGCTGCGGAGGTGGAACCCATCTGCTCAATTCATCAGCCCTCTGCCCAGAAGTCTCACAGCCTTCCCTCACCGAAAGCTAATATATGATACAGCAACTACCTCTGCTTTAGCCAGTACTTCCATCTGATTCAACCTCTTGCCTTTGAACAAAAATTATTCCTCGCATTCCAAATAGCCCACAAAATACTCACTACTTGACTCATCTCTGACTAGGACAAACTTGAGTTACATAGTGTTAAAGTCCAAGAAATGTGACAGCCATCGATTAATTATAATCTTATATTAAAAAATTATTTAATTATGTGGGTGGATCTATCATGCCTAAAAAGAAAATAATAAAAAATTAAAATTCAATATTTACATAATGAATCTCATGCCTATAAATAGAAGTTTCATTTCATTATCAACCAAATCCTTAGAGTGTGAAATTGTTCGCTCCTTATATTTAGAGAGAGGTTGTAAAATTCTTTCTATTATATTGAAAACCTTATATTTTCTCGTGGATGTTTCCCTCACATTGAATGTTTTACCACGTTAAATTTATGTCTAATTACTTTATTTTATTTTTTAATATTTATGGTAGGCTAAGCCTCCTAATCATTATTGTATTGTTATATGATAGACAACGCCTCATAAACTAACAATAATTCTCAATTTCATTTTACTTGCATACTAATTTCAGCCCACGATCCCTTAACAGTGGTATCAGCGCTTCAGGTTCAAGATTACTATTCACGGAGATAATTCACAAAGATTGTTCACATATACAATATAATACTATTCATGTATACGTACTATTCACGTATATGGTTGATGTGGACCAACACGGAAGCGAAACCCCAAGAATCTCTTTAACGATTTTGTTGGGACAAAACTCTCAAAGATCTCACAAATCCTTAGGGATCTTGTCCTAAGAACTTTTGATATGCTTTGAAAGAATTTTGAACTGCTTTTATACTGGTCACAAAAGTCGCCAATCCTTTGATAATAATTGTTCTCAATGGAACAAAGAAAGAATCCCTCTTTTTTAACTCACTACAGTTTCAATTTTAGGGCCAATGTAATATGCATTTTATTGCTCAAAAGAATGTTTTAAATAGTACATGAAAACTCTAATTTTAATATAATTAAATATCTAAAATAAGCATAATCCTAACGCAAGTAGAATCCTCACTAACTTGCGCCCACAAACTTTGACCACAATGTAATCCCAAATGCCCATTCACGTCACAATTCTTGTAATTAGAATGTACTTCACGCAAGCATTAAAAAAATAAAGAAATAAAACCATAAATCCTGCAAAGGTTACCTGGATGTCCTCAAAAAACACTCTTCTATGATTATATAAAGGGATATTGAGTTTATTATTAGAAATCCAGAAATACTAATATTATATCATAGTTAGAGAATCATTTTTTAGTTGAGAGTTTCTTCTAATTTTTTTTTTGTTCAAGTTCTTGTGAAAGGAGTGTCATTTCTATAAGAAACATCCAAGTAATCCTAAGAGAACTTTATCCACAATATATCCATAGAGTATCGAGCCGGGGTTAATAAGTTTTTAAAGACATAGACAACTCAATTTGGATCAAATTTTCATTCATCTTCAATAGTTTTCTAAATTTTTTTTTTATAAGTTTCATAATTTATGTTCTATTTGATATGTTAGTGTATAATTAATTGAAATATGCATATGATATGATTTAATAACCCACTTTAGACAACAAAAATGACCAAAAGCATAAGCTCAGTCGACTCACTGAAATGGGCTGAAGAAGCGAGAAACCTATAAATTCTGATACCAATTTCTTAATTTAACTCTTTTTCACTTCGAGATCTTATTATGGCGGGCTCCCGTTGGTCCTCGATCCAGTGGTGCAGTCTTCACAAACGTGGAACGCGTGGTAACCGTTAGATTTTTTTTTTTTTTTCAATGGAGGAAAACCGTTAGATTTAATTCCACTATAATCTCCTAACATTTTGTTTTACAACTAATTATGCTGAATTAACTGTTTGTATTTGAAATTTGGATTTCTACAGAATGCTGAGCTGTTTACGATGACTTATGGCGCGACTGTGCGTCAGCTGCTTACGGATATGGAGGAGGTTGAGGAAATTAACAAACAGCTTGATCAAAAGTACGCATTATCAATTGGGTTTCATTTAATAGTTTTGGAAATTTGAATAAAGAAAGAGAATAGATAATTGGAATGATTAGGGTCAAAGTGAAATCCAACTTCGGTTTGTTAGTTTATGTATTGAGGAAAAATTGCAATTTGGAGAGAACTGATTAAATTTTTGTTGACTTAATGTAGAATTTTTTAGCATTTTTTAATGAGTAATAGTTGATTATCTTTCTTAATTTCCTTACGAATCTCTTGACTTGTGGGAAGACATTTTGTGTTTAATATAAAACAAAAATTGGATCAGCTGGCTTTTTGAGATTCTATGATTTAATTTAACTGCTTTAGTAGCTGGAGATGCTGTTTAATTTTTTGTCTGAACCTCAAAGTTCTATTTAAGTAAACTGTCTTAAATTTGGGTACCACAACGTCAGTGTTTGATGTAACTTTTCATCTTTGAATGGCTAACTGGTTTAAGTCTCCGTGTTGTAGTGTTTGGTTGAACTTTTATGAATTAGGATTATATTATTACAAAATGTAAATTTCAGACCATGATTAGTTGAACAAATTTCAGACCATGATTATTCGAACTTAATTATGTTGCAGGGGCTACAATATCGGAATTCGTCTGATTGATGAGTTTCTAGCAAAATCTAATGTCTCTGGATGTGTTGACTTCAGGGAGAACGTGGAAGTTATTGTTGAGGTCTGTTTTATCTTAATTAATATGAAGTAAAAAAAGTATCGATCTCACTTGTTTTTAAATCTGGTAATACCTTTTGCTTTTGAGAATATGTATTTTAAAATCAGATTATGATTTATATTCCCTTTCCCTTGTCCCACTGATTGTTTTAATTATCAATAGCAAATATCAATATGGAGTGACTGTGTCTGTGGATTTATTAAGTAAAAGATGTGTACAGTTCTGCATCTTTAATGATGCATGCATATTCATGCTTTGTTGATTCACGGCATATTGGGACTATAAACATGTGTTTATGAGCATCACGTAAATGTAGTTGTCAAAGGATTTGATCTTTTTACATTTTTAGTTGAGTATCTCTGTTTTGGAGTTGTTAAACAATTTGATCTTGATGTAGCCTATCAAAACGACCCATGAATTTGTTCTATTGAAAATTTTGGTTGCTTAATTTGAGTTTTGATACTTACTGAATCGGGGTTCAAATTAACCTATATTCTGCAGTTTTCCTAAAAGTTGGATTTATTTGGAAGTCTCCTAGCTAATGTCAAACCCAGGTGGAGATGAATCTTATTTAACAAATCCACGGCCAAGTTCAGCTGAATTTTTTGAACACGGAGTCAGAATTCGTTGAGACCCTTAGACGACTTCTTCAAAATTTAAATGATTTTACAGTGCAAGTGTGTCCGTATTATAAAATGATAATGTTCAATGTACTAACATTTCAATATGAATCTAGAGAAACACGATGACAGTTTAGTGCTTTATCCCCCTGGGTTTGCTAAGAGTTTACTGAAATTATAGTAGAGTATATTTGAAGATTTCGGGTGCATTCTCATTAAATGTACTAAATAGTTGAGACAATATACATAATCTCTAAATTGTGAATCCATCTTTTTTATAACCTGTTTTCATTGAAATGTGTGTTTTCAGGTGCATTGTGATTATTAATCTTGTCTTGTTATTGTCTTTTTCCATTATTTATATAATATATGTGAGAATTTGTGAAGAAAATGTCTATAAACATTTGCTTAATTTAGAACTTACAATGAGAGGCCTTTATATAGGCATTATACAACTACCATATTAAATACACAACTACCATATTAACTACCATATTAAATACAAAACACCACAACTACCAACTACACACTACATAACTAATTCCAACACCTAACTAATTCCAACACTCCCCCTCAAGCTGGAGCATACATGTTATATGCACCAAGCTTGTTACAGATGAAATCAATACGAGGACCGCGAAGAGACTTAGTAAGGACATCTGCTAATTGACCGTCTGAGTTGACAAAGCTAGTAGCAATATATCATGACAAAATTTTCTCTCTGATAAAGTGACAATCCACTTCTATATGTTTGGTCCTCTCGTGAAACACAGGATTGGAGGCGATATGTAATGCTGCCTGGTTGTCACAGATTAGTTTCATTTGTGCTCCTCCTCCAAACTTTAATTCTTGCAGTAACTGTTTCAACCATATCAGCTCACATGTTGCTAAGGCCATAGCTCTATATTCTGCCTCTGCACTAGACCTGGCAACAACAACTTGCTTCTTACTCTTCCAGGATATGAGATTACCTCCAATCAAAACACAATAACCTGTAGTAGAGCGTCTATCGGACGGAGACCCCCCCCAATCTGCATCAGAATAACCAATAACCTGAGTATGTCCCTTGTCTTCATATAGTAGACCTTGGCCTGGTGCTCTTTTAACATATCTAAGAATGCGTATAACAGCATCCCAATGACTTTGGCAAGGATTTGTAGAAACTGACTAACCACACTTACAGCAAAAGAAATATATGGTCGTGTGATGGTAAGGTAGTTTAGCTTCCCAACTAATCTCCTGTATTGTCCAGGATCATCCAGTGGTTCTCCGATTAGCTTCCTATACTCTTCGGGATTCTCCAACGGCTCCCCATCTTTTGGTAGGAGTTTAATATTGGGATCCATAGGTGTGTCCACTGGTCTGCAATCTAACATACCAGTCTCCTGAAGAATATCCAATGCATACTTCCTCTGGGAAATAGCTACCCCAGAGTTAGATTGTGCCACCTCTATGCCAAGAAAGTACTTGAGTCGTCCCAAATCCTTAGTCTGAAAATGATTAAATAGGTGTGTTTTTAGCTCCCGAATACCCTCTTGATCACTTCCAGTGATGACGATATCATCCACATAAACTACTAAGTAGATACATTTGCCATTTGTTGTACATGTTACTTTATTATTATGTCATATTATTACTTATTTATTGTATTTTACAATTATGAGTTTATAATGAATATATTACAAATTCACAATTATTATTAATTATTAATAAACATGCGCCTCATGTCTGTGAGGCTTGTGCCTTTTGTCTCTCGCCTCTTGCTTCACTTTTCTGGCTCTCATCGCCTTCGTGTGACTTTTGCCTTGAACAACACTGGAATCTAACAAATTCAGTTTACTTTATTACATGCACTTTTCTTTTGTTCTACTTTAAGTAGCTATACGTGTAGTGACAAAATACACGATAAGTTCCCAAATATGTTAAATTCTGATTATAATGTAGGGCATCCATTCAACCTAATAATTAGGGCTATAGTTGAAAGACCACTCAGCTCTTGGGTTGACTGTCTGATTTAGTTTAAACTGACATTCAGATATCGACTTCTTTATTTTCTTTTCTGCATGAATTCTTTGACTTGTGTGTTTTGATGCATGAAGCTGAGCTTTTAAGAATGAAATAAACCTGTCATATTTGAAAATTTGATTAATACTTGCTTTCTGATAATTGTATGATTGCAAAGTGAAATATTTTCTGAATATTCATTTCTAGGACCGAAGTGGGCTCAATTCATATGTTTTTAGGGGTTACGGCATCTGTGACCAACTGGGATGCTGATGGGACATGTTGCAGTATAATTTTGTTGGATAATCCCCTGATCGATTTTTGTTGAGCTTCCTGATACATATCAAGGTCTTTATTATTGCAACATCTTGAGTGGAGTCTTAGAGGGGCCCTGGAGATGGTGAGTGCACTCTTCTACTGCACAGTTTTTGAACAAATTTTCTGTGGGATTTCTTCGATTGTTATTCTTTTTTCGCGAGCTCTGAACTTTCTTTTAGTCTTTGCGTGCCACCTAATTCAATTGCACAGTTACGTGCTATTTAATTTGCCATTGTTTCTTATGCCAACCAAGGGTTTTACTAGTGGATGAGATCAACATGCTTGAGCATGACTTAGAGAAGAAAATACGAGTTTGAACTTTGAAGAAGCCCATGTTTTAAGCCGTTTTGTAATGGAAGTGAATATTGCAAATCTGTAAACCTCTTATATTGCATAATTTTTCTATGGTTGGTACATGCATCTTCTTCCTGTATATGAAAGAATGAGATGAAGAGAGTCAACATTGCGAACCTTTCTATCGTTGATTCCGTGTTTGCTGTAAAATTTAGTTCTATCTTTATGTTTTTCTATCTTAGGATCCTGATTTTTATTCGAATGCCATGCTTTAATGAAACATAGGTTCTTCTAAAAAGTCGAGTTCTTTTTATCTTTCAAGTTATCCTGGATGAGTCCATTTTATCTGTCAACATATCCTGGACGACATATCAGTTGGTGTGATGTTCTGTTCTGTGTATGCTCAGTGCTGTAGCTTGAGTAAATCTGGATGGGGCTTAAGCCCACATACATTTTTCGTCTTCTGTTTTCCTTCTCTTCTCTGTCAATATGATGGCCTGATTTTTCTTCCATTTGCAGGTTTATCCGCGAAGTGCTTCGAGGGGATGATGCCTATGAGCTGCAGGTGAAACTTCTGAAGCAAGTTCCTGACGAATATCCATACAAGGATGATGAGTTACATCCTGCCTTGGTGCTTCTTTCATTCCCCTAAAGAATGGCAATTTAACAGCTTGTTCTCTCAAGTAAATGAACTTATGAGAAACTTTGAATAGATTTTTCCTTATCATAGATGTGCTAGTTTTCCCAGATTTACAAGGTTGGTGATCATGCCCTACAAACAACTATGTAGATAGGTGTTTTGGGTGAATTAACATTTTGGATTTTGGGAGACCTATTTAAATAACGTTTTTAAATGTATTATCAAAAGATCTCAAAAAAAAAAAAAATACCTTGAGAAAGTATTTTTGTTGTGATTTTAAGCGTACCCAAATATACACTAATAATATAAATTGGTGATCGGAAATTATTATATAATAATTTATGTATAACTGAATTCTAATAATGTAATGTTAGTAAAACACATGTGACCGAATATTATAAAAAATTTAGTACAATTCAGTAAATTCAAATTCATAACCCTATGTTTTCTCTTATTTGACCCCTTTTTAATTTTTAATGAATTACTATTTTATTATTTACTCTAATTACTTTAAAGGACAAAATAAACATATGAATCACTCTCTCTTTTAAATTCGATAATTACCTGCAACTGCTTCAAAACTTTTAAGATTTTCGATCTCTCTCTTTGATTATTTACTGAGCCTAAAAATTTTGTTTTGCCATCCAAACAAAATGCGTAGAGTTTCTACACCACCTAGATATTTTCAGAATACGTGTGCCATTCTCTAATTATTGCATCTACATCTATCAATAGGAAAATAACAATGGCGAAATGATCTTTGAGTTCAATTTCATATTATTAATCAACAACAATAAACAAATAAATACATAAGGACCAATTTCTCAAGATTTATCAAAAGAAAACTTTAAAAGAGAGAAGGATTTAGGATTTGAGGTTAGAAAGTGATTTTAGTAAAAGAATATGGGGGGTATAATTTTTTTTTATAAAGGTAAAATGAGAAGTGTACAAATTTTCGGGTCAACCTGAAACCTGATCCGACCCGATCGTGCCTCACAAAATTCAAAAAAATCCGACCCGGCCCGTGAACACCCATAGATAAAATTATAATGTTTTTTTTTAAAAAAAAAATGGGTTTAAAAAAAAAAAAACATTAAAGAATGTTAACACCTCTACTCTTTTCTAACTTCCACATATGTTGGAGAGGGCTTATGCCCTAGAGATTCGACAATTTTAAATTAGTTACCGAATCTTAAGTTGGCTCTTTTTCTTTATTTGGACTTAATTTGTTGCTTAAGTTATGGGAATTTAAAGACAGAGACTATAAAACTTAAAAGAATCTTTTGATGTATTTTTCAATAATTTTAAAATAATGACTCGACTTTTCACAGAAATAGCACTACTGCTGGATGATATGAGTTCAGGCTGTTATTGCCTCAACTATAATATAACCTAAAAAGGAAAAAGAGAAATAAATGTCTATTGTCTAATGTGCCATTCATGACAACTTTATGTCTTGTCACAAAATTATCAATTTTCCCCTCGATCGTCCATCACATCATCATCATTATCATTATTTTTAATTTACCAAAACCGAAAAACAATTACAAGTAGTTTAGGGAGAAGAAAGATGATTGGTCCACGAGGCACCATTCTTCTTTTGCCGACATTTCTAATCATTCAAGGGATGAAGTTGCCTATGGATTTATGTTTCTTTCTTCTATTTGAAATGTCTTCATTTGTTTTTACTGTAAATTACACTATATGCCTTTGATTCTTTTCTTTCTTAATTTGTGGTGGGGGCAGCTGCCGTGTCAATCTCAAAAGTGGTGTTACATTGCGGGCCAAATTTATACTCCATCATCGTAGAGATATTTATTGACATAACGAGCGAGTTTAGTCTTTACTCTAAAATAATAGATGAAACCGTCATTAAACGATTTATTAAGAAGTTAATAGATCATGGTTTTTTACGGTACACATCTCGAGGAGAATATAAGCTTATTGATATATTATCCGATTAAGATGGTTAGAAAAGTCCAAGAATTCAAAAGAAAGAGGAAGATTGGAAGAATGACCATACCTGAATATGTAGTGAGGTGCTCTACTCGAGAAGAGTTCCTATGGATGAAGCAATAGTGATCCTGACTCGAACACATTGAAGTATGGATTGGGGGTGTTCCGTGTGGTTTGGATACCTCGACCCAAGGAGATTTGACGAAGCTACACCCGACCAGGATAAAGCTGCATGATGTATGCCTTACCTCAAAAGGAGTGCATCAAGAAGGTTAATGATGAAAGTAGTAAATCAACGATTCACATGAAGCCATGAGTCCCATTGGCCGATGCAGTGACATGAGGGCAGTGGAAACAGTGACTAGAGGGGGGTAATGATGATTAAATGATGTAAGCTGACATCGGGGTCGGTTGTAAAGGAGTTTTGAGAACTTATATAAAGGGGTTGAAGTCATTTTAGTAGGGTGTCACATCCCGTTTTCCAGGACGTGACCGGCATGAGACGACGTTACCATCTCCCTGAGCCTCATGACTTGTAAGTACGTGACATGATATCATTAACAATTGAGCTATATAATCTTCAATACGTGTATGACTGAGCTATAATGCACATGAAATACTTGAAACATACTTGACATAACATGATATATATATATCATGTTATGTCAAGTATGTTTGTGTATATATGTGTGTGTGTGTGTATATATTCGACCACATGGCTTAACATGGTAAATGCATAAACATGTGGACCCATGAAATTGTGTTCCTAATGACTGTAGCCAGTGTCCATCTTCTCCAAAGCTTCATGATATCATTAACAATTGAGCTATATAATCTTCAATACGTGTATGACTGAGCTATAATGCACAAGAAATACTTGAAACATACTTGACATAACATGATATATATATATATATATATCATGTTATGTCAAGTATATTTGTGTATATATGTGTGTGTGTGTATATATAATCGGCCACATGGCTTAACATGGTAAATGCATATACATGTGGACCCATGAAATTGTGTTCCTAATGACTGTAGCCAGTGTCCATCTTCTCCAAAGCTTGTCCTCTGCATGCATGAAATTTTACAACATGAAAATGAAAATGGAGAAGTAAGCCGTATGAATGATCCAGTGAATGAACGCTAAAAGTGAAGCCTAAAATACCGTACTTGAATGCGATTCCATTTAAAATGAATTGATGAAATCTAAAACGTATAATGTTGAGATCACATATTGTGGATCTTGAAACTTCAACTGTAAATCTTGAGTCATGATCATAAACATGAATCATAAACTAAAACATCAGCGGAAGAGTTGTAAACATGGTTAGTGAAATGTGATCATGAGCTGATAATTATAACATGATATAAGGCTCATACCATGTCTTGAAATTATAAACTTGAAATGAAAGCTAAAACCATGACTAGAAACTGCTTAACGTGAACTTGTAAACTTGACTGGATTGTATACGTGATAACATGTATGCAACCTGAAGACATGGCTTGGAACTATGCACATGACATGAATTTATAAAGTTGAATTGAAAATTAATTCATGAACTGAAAGCATAAACATGAACTGACACTGAAAATTATAACATGAACTGAAAACCTAACCATAAAGTAAATTGTGAACTTGATATAAAAACTGTAAAATGTGAATTGAGAGTATGGCTTAAAATTGTAACACACATTTAAACGATCAACGTGAAAACATGACTACAGCTGTAGAAGGTTGACATGAGGTGTAATATGAATCATGAAATTACGAATATAACCATGAATTGAAAACATTGTTGGGGTTTTAAAGGGAATATCAGTAACGCAGCGGAATAGTGGAAAATCAAAATTTTATTTAATTATCCAATTATCAAATTCTGAAAAATTACACAAGAAATCAAATTTCTTGGTAATTACCGAATTGCCCCAAAACTTTGTAAATTTATCATTTTAGTCCAAAAATTGTCAAATATAATTTTGGATGATTCTAAATCATTTCTAAAATATTTTTAAACACATCTAATGCATCAAAATCAGATTTCAACAAATCCCCAATTTTTCTGAAATTGCCGAGAGCACCCCAAATTTTCAGTTTTTTGCAATTTCGTCCTTTTGTTCAAAAACAAGCCAAGATCAAATCCAATTAACCAAAAATTTTACATGCATCATATTCATACCATAATACATCACATATATGAAAAGCCCCAAATTTGGAGAAGGTTATGAACCCTAATTTTTCAATTTCATCAAATTGTCCAATTTTACCAAAATTTTAAAATCCAACACTTTAATCCATTCAATACTTCACCAATCTAGCCTCACCACTTTGAAACAACTCTAGAACAATTCTAGGTCACCAAGGAGTGGCTTACCAACTCTAGAATGGCAACTTGATTTTCTAAAAATCAAAAGTAAAGCTTTGAAACAATTTCAAGCTTACTTACATGCTTCAATCTTTCATCAAAGTTCACTACCATATAAACACAAACTATAAGAGTAGAGATAACATCAAAGCATCACAAAATGAAGCTAAGCATATTAGAAACATTTTCTATGTTGAAGACTTTAAAGAAAAACTTACAAAAACAAGATTTTTCAAAGCTTTCTTCTTTAGCCTCCAAGCCTTTTCTCTCAACTTCTTTTATGTTTATTTTGTATCAAATGAACTTATTCAACCCTAAAAATGAAACAAAACAATATATACCTCCTCCAAAATAAGCCTTGGCCGAATTTTAGGGAGAAATAAAAAAAATATCTAGATATTTTGCTTTTATTTCATTTAATGGTTTATCAACTTGTTTTGCTTTTATCATTACACTTTAAGGATTCTAAACAAGTCAAAAATGGGAACTTAAAAAATATAACACTTATATTTAATAAGTAATGGCCGAAAATTACAAATAAAAAAGGAAAAATGATATTTCCAATTTTAACAATTAAAACAAATATCCAAGGAAGTCAAATTCAATTTGACAACCTTTTCCTTTAATGTAAAGTCAAACATTTACACTTATAACCATTTCCTAACTTTATCATTTGTTGAGATATTTATATTTTAATTATATTAATAATTTAACAATTAAATAATTAAATAATTAATTAAATACAAATATCTCAAATATATGTATTATATTTACTTTAAATATTTCAAATACATATATTAATGATATATGTCAAATACCTTTATTTGACAATTTATTAATGTGTATTTAATAATATCAAATATTAAATACAAATACACATTAATTAGGAAATGACGGTTCGGCCCGTTCGCATGTATTTTTCGTTTAACGTTTAAACGATTTATAAATAATCAACATTATTCATAATAGTTGCCCTAGTGCTCTACAAGTATATTTCATTAGTGAGACTCTCTAGATTCAGGTATATCCGTCACAAAATCCAATTTCGTGTCCATAATTTACCCACCCGTAAATTATGACGACCACAGATAAACTAGCTAAATCATACAGGTCGAGGTCATTGCATACGTATAATCCCTCCGTCACAGGTATCCGGATAATACCAGAGATATAGATGTAAACGTCAAATCTCTATAGGTATTATCCCATCGACGTATCTATTTAGCAATCTCTAAATAACATTCGGAACTTACTTCCGAAGTATACTGTGGCCACAGATTTAACAGACTGCTAATCATATATGGACTACCAATGCTCTGTACACAGATTTGAAGGATCCTATCTTGATACACATAGGATATCATGAGGATCGGTCCACACCCAACGAACAGGCGGAGGTCTAATCTAAATAGATCGGTGACGTGATTGCCATCTAAGTGTGGAGGATGTCTCATACATCCACAGTGGTATCTCAAGTCGAATGACCACTATGCTACTCAACCCGAGAAGATTCTTATTAATGTTGGTGTACCATCCATTAAGAATCTTCGGTGAGTCGTTCAATGTTTATCCACTATAAACACCTACACGTCTATACGAGTCTCCATAGACTCATGGTTTATTGGGATAAACCATCGGACCAAGTCTCGATATACGACATGTACTGGTCTCAACAGATTTGACTAACCGACCTGTGTTAGTGAATCTTGACCAGGAACTATATTTGATAATATATATTTAGCAGTGACACTTCCCAATGTCAATTACAAACTAGCTTTGTAACTGTGTACTCTGTATTATATATTATCGGGCCTTTTTTCTAATATATACATATCATTAAACAACATTTAGTTTCAATCTAATCGTAATCAAATCGAATACGTATATAAAAATAAGAGGTGCAACCATAAATAAGTAATATTATGGAAAAATGGATGTTCGTATTCATGAATTAGACATAAATACGGTCCGGATTGGCGCTCTAAGCACCAACCCCAATAATTTCTCCCACTTGCTCTTGTGCCAATCCACGGTATCATATACACATCTCAATGTGTATCGTATACTCATGGCTCTCAAAAGCTCACCTAGCACTTAAGAGGTAGGCAACAAGAAGAAGGTCAGCTATTACATATTGAGTTTGTCAAACAAACTCCATCATTTCCCATAGTCAGCATCATTCATATTTTGTAGAATCTAAATTATACATTAATATGACTCTGATGCTACATAAGTATTGTGCTATAGCTACTGAGTTGTCCAAGTATTCAGGGATCAAATCTAAAATACTATGCAGGCAACCGCAAGCATAACACCAATATAAAACTTCTAATTTATAAGGTCACTATGCAACTTCATAAGTCAATACTTCATAAGTTGCATCTAATTCCACTTAATAGTAGAATCCTTCGTGACACTCCCACTGCATCTATTGTGACTCTTTATGACGTAGACTATCTAACGTCATAATTAGTCTCAAAACTAATATGACCCTAATGGTTGCAGACTGTATTCTCTATGAATTAGAAACCCGTTCTTAATATCTCAAATATCACAAAGAACGTGTTTCGAGATCCATCATATGGTCTATAAGATATCAAAATAACTCGTAACAATTACGATTAAATCGATATCTACAATCGCACATTATAAAATATTTATTATGTCATCATCAAATGATACATAAGATTGATTAGACATTCTAATCAATATCTCTTTCGAAAAATGAATCATCATTTACGAAAGATGAATACTTTATATAAGACACACAATAACTTTCCAACAGTTATACTAACTGTCATACAGATAGCCTAGTTATGTCCTTTATTAGATCATATCTAATGCACGACTAATAAGAGTATCTTATAAGTCTCCAAGTTTTATATCATATATAAAACTTTATATCAAATATAACAGAGACTACTCCCACTACTTTCGCGAAGTAAAGAAGACTTAGGTAAATCTTTTACCTTACAAACATCTCATTATTACTATAATAATGATAATTTTGTTAGGATATATAACACTAGAAAGTAATTTGTACGCTCCCACTAACCCTTCAAGCACATATGTATTCTCTATACTTTGACAAGATCAGACAATCTGATTGATATAAAAAATAGAGAATACGGATTTCCGGAAGACTTATCCGAGTCTACAATAGGCTCTATAAGCTAGCACACTAAACTGCGATCTCAGCATAACACAAACTCTAGGGTCATTCCAGAATGAATTCTTCAAACAAAGAAATCACAACTGATCTCTTATCTGAATAAGTCATTCAAAAATGCCACTTTGCATTCTTTAGCTAAAATGTACAGATTAATATCAACATTAACCAAAATATCTTTAATTATTCAATTAGT